>VDFB02260753.1:0-127904 GCA_007258455.2 Sequoia sempervirens | reverse complement strand
CTCTCTCTCTCTCTACCTCTCTCCCTCTCCCTCCCTCTCCCTCTCCACCCTATCTAACAACTCTATATCTCTCCCTCTCCCTCTCCCACCCTACCTAGAAAACTCTCTCTCTCTCTCTAAATTCCTCCTCCCTCTAAATACATACAAGCATAAAACATATCTACATACAATCCTACATACATACATACAATCATACATGTACATGCACATATACACAATCTTACATACAAGTAGGCATACATACAATTTACATGCATTGGTCCATATAGGCATACAAGCATACATATATACATGGCATACAAGCATACATATGCATACAAACATACAAATATATAAACATACATTCAATAGAGTATCATTTAACATAAAGCAAGACATAAGGCGAGCACATTATACCGCACTCGTGTTATGTCTTGCTAGACACGCTCCCACAAATGAAAAAAAACATGTCAAAACTTACATATAACGTGAACGATAACGCACTTGTGTTATATCTTGCTCTGGGAATCACCAAGCCTTGGGATTGGTATTTTCCTTGGAATACCAACCCAAAGGCTTGGAGGGAATCCCCAACGACCAAAGACGTGTTTTTACAAATTCTACAATATTTCACATAATTGGGTTCATGCTCACCATCAAGATTGCACGTGGTTCAATATCAAACAAATTGAACATCTGGGTAATGTTAGGTTCTCTCTTAGTTATCGAACGATGTAATTTTTTTCACTTTATGACAATGTTAAGCCTTTCATCCATAATTTGTTTTGTTTGTATGTCTCTTTTTTGGCAAAAAGCAATGATTAGTGTTTTTTTTGTTATAAATTAACCGTTCATTGAAATTTCAAATAAATTACATTTTTAGAAACTAGACTCCATTCTACAAATTTTTTTAAAAAAATCAATTAGTTTCCAAAATTTGTAGGGGTAGCACGACCAAAATTATGTTTTTCAAGAAATGTCCACTTCGAAAATTAGTAAAAAATAAAATATTTATTAAAAAATTATTAGAAAAATCATGCATCAACTAAATATTGTTAGCTAACTTCTGACCATAGCGATTTAAATTTTACTAAAAAAAAATTCACCGTATGAGGGTCGTACAAGAGTTGCTATGTTATGTTTTTCTGACAAAAATAGCACCAATTTGTGTACATCCCTCATTTGAACCCCTTAATCTCAACCATTTTCAAAATAAATTAGTAGTTTAGAAAGTAGACTTGAAGCACTTTGATCCTTCTTTTTGTTCCATCTCAAATTTTTGAGTGTAACTATCCTCAATTTCATGTCCAAGGTCAATATTTTTTTATTTTAGAAAATAAGTGGCCACTAAAGCCCCCTTTTTGGGAACCATCTTGGTGCACTTATCCCAATAGCAATTGAAATTTTCTAGATTACCATGTTTCATGGGTCCATAGCACAAAGGGATTATATAATCAATAAGGAATTAGTCCCATGAAAGTGGCTTATGAATCTATAATTGTAATGGAAATAAAAGGAAGATAAGGATGCAATCACCATAGTCTTTGAGCACAAGAATGATGTAAAAAAATGTGTGCTCCAAACTTAGTTTATACAATATAAGAATAGATGGGATGGTAATTGAGTATCTCTAAAAGGTCAACGGTATTTTAAATCATCTCATTATGTAGGTGACACCATCATTGATATAGATACCATCTTTATAACCCTTAGTGGTTTCCCAAAGCCATTTGAGAACTTCAAAACCACTCAAATCGAGTGAAAATTTGGCAACCTTGAAATTCAATTATTTAGATGGTCTACTAATGTAACATGAAGAAATGCTTAATAGAGATTATGAAACCAAAGCAATAGGTGATTTTTCCTTTAAGTTCAATAGCAAGAAGCCTTAATAATAACATATTATTATTGATAATGGTCAATAGAAGGAAAGGTTTTCTATTATTGTAATTGTCTTGGTCATTTTGATTTCTAATACTTCAAGAAGAGATATTTAAAGAAAGGTAAACAAGGAGTTATAATAGTTGATGCAAATATTCAAGATGATAAAATCATAAACAATTTTTAGCAAATACTTATAAATATGCCAAAAATGATGATGTTTAGATCATCAATTCAAGTGCTACTCCCCACATGACTAGTGATATTGACGAATTGAGAAATATAATAAAACATTCAAGAGATTATCTTACATTGGGAGATGATTGACAAATACATCTTGAAGGAATTGGTAGAGCTCATCTTGATGTTCCAACTCAAGGTAAAGAAAGGCGTTGATAATGTTTTACTTATTTTGGAAGAATAAATAAAAATATTTTCATTAGGTAGATCATTAGCAAAAGCATGAAGGTTGTTTCTAAACAAGGAACTTGTAAGCTATTTAATAGTAATTAAAAATTGGTGTGAGATGGATATAATAAAGGAGGACTATTTCAATTGAGAATGAACTCCTCTGGATTACAACTATATTCAAGTGTTTCTTTGAGGAAGAAGTTGTGGAATGAAATTCTTGGCCATATTAATCTTGAGTCTCACAAAAGGAAAATGATCAATCAAAGTATACTAAATGGGCTTGCACCCATCACTATAGAGAAGCATTTCTATGAAGCTTATGTTGTGGGAAAATAAAATAATAATAAATTTGATTTTAGAAAATCCTAGAGAGCATTCAAGAAGTTAGATTTTGTTCATGGATTGATGAAGATGGTTTCCACATGAAAATATTGGTATTTCATGGCATTCATCGATTTCACCCAAAAGGTATGGGTTTTCTTTTTGAAGAAAATGTCTAAAGCATTGTATGTTTTCAAGGGGTTTGTGTATCAAGTCAAGAATGTCAAATGAGATAAATTATTTAAAATTTTAAGACTATGTAATGAGAAAAGTATACCTCAAATAACTTTATCAATTTTTGGAAACAAAAGGGATTCACTAGGCAACTCTTAGTTTCATATACCAAGGAAAAGTGGAGTAGCAAAAAGAATGAATATGACACTTTAGAAGATTTAGCTAAATTAATGCTCAAGACATGCAACCTTGGATATAATTTATGGGGATAAGTAACTATACAATCACTTGTTTTATTAGTTGGAATTTAATTAAAAGATTAAAACGCATCTCTCTAGAAGAAGCATGGTCAAGATATAAACTATTGGTCAATAATTTGAGAATCTTCAAGAGAAGAGAAGAAAGTTTGGTGATAAGAATATTGAAAGAATCCTTCTTGAATATGATGACTCTTGTAAATCCTACCAATCGTATGATCCTAAGGTGAAAAACACTTCTCTAGAGATGTTATTTGAGGAGTGTCACCTTCCAAATTTTTGACATGTTAATTTTCTAAAGGAGAAAGATGACAATGATACATCATCATACTCACTCAATTTAGGTTGCGTCATAACCATAAAACACTATTGAATTAGTAGAAGAAAGATAAAGTATTGATGACCCAAATTTAAGCTCATTATCCATTGCACAATCTAATATTCCTCTAAGAGGATTAGAAAGAGAAAGGAGAGAACCCATCAAATAGTAGGGCTATGAGTGTGATGGTGTGGAGCCTGATCAGTCTCCAAGTGGGAGATTGTTGGTATATGGCGACTGATCATGCTATACTGTATAGCCCATGGTATATTGTACACCCTGGCCCCCTGTCCTTGTCGGGATCCGGGGTCGGGCTGGGCCCCGGGCGGGGGTTTGGGGGCGGTAGCCCCCAAGAAAAAATTTCTTCCTACTTTTTCGCGTGATCATTGAAAAAGGGAAAAATCAATGAAAAAAGAAAAATCTGATTTTGTAGAACCAAAAAAATCTAGAAGCTTCTAAGCTTGTTAAAAAGGGGTTCGGATGGGTATTACTATATGATGAAAAACGCGATTATTCGCAAGATTGTAATAGGTTTTTCACTGGATAATAAAAGTATTGGATGGTTGCGGTTTGGTGGATGTAGCCCAGATTGGGTGAACCACGTTAAATTCTGTGTTATGATTTATTCTATGCATGTTTTAGTTTCTCTGTTTTGTTTATTAAATCTGCATTTAATTGTTAGATCTGCCATCTCTAACCCTAACAATGAGGTCAATTATGTATTGATGACAACTAATATAAATGCTCATGAACTAAGCATTTTATAGGAAGCAATAAAAGAAGAAAAGTGGCAAAATTTTATGAATCGTGAGATGGATTCAATTTGCTAAAAGAAGATATAGGAGTTGGTACCTTTACCCATACTACTAAATAAGAAATTGATTACAAATGGTGTTCAAAATTAAGTACAATTTTGATGGCTTAATTAACAAGCACATAGCAAGATTGGTACCTAAAGGCTACAAACAAATTGAAGGTGTTGATTATGAGGGAAACTTTGCTCTAGTTGAAAAGATGATCATGATTAGAATGTTGATAGCATAATTTGCTTCCCAACATTGGGAAATCCACCAAATGGATGTCAAAAGGAAATTCTTGAATAGAGATTTGACAAAGGAGGTATATGCGACAACTTTCAGTTTTGTCAAAAAGGAAAGGAATATATGGGATGTGGCTTGAAAAGGCACTATATGGTTTAAAATGGGCTTCACATGCATGGTATTCAAAAATTGATAACTAATTTCTTTAGAAGGGATTATAAAAATATGATGTTGATCCAAATATGTACATTACGATTCATGATCATAAATTACTCTTTATTGTGTTCTATATGGATGATTTATTTATCACTAGGAATGATTGCTTGCTAATCAATAAAGTAAAATAAGATATAAAGATCAGTTTTGAGATGTCCAATCTTGAAGTACTTCATTACTTTCTTAAAGTTGAAGTTTCACGAATATATGTGTAAAAATATTCATCTTATATGAAATATGCCAAAGAAATTCTCACACAATTCAAAATACAAGATTGCAAAGCTACACCAATACCTATGGAAACAAAAAACTAAGTTAACTGAAGGCCAAAATAGAAAGACAATCAATAAAATATTTTATAAAAGAACAATAAGAAAATTAAATTACTCAACTACTACTCATCCAAACATATCTTATACAATTAGATTCTTCTCCAAATTCATAACAACATATCTTATATGCAATTGAAATCTAAACAAATGACCCAACCAAAACAAATTCATTGATTACTACCCATTCAAAGATATCTTATTCAGTTGGGATATTGTCCAAATTCATGACTCAACCAAAGCAAATTCAATGACAAACAAAATTAGATAATAGACAAAACCAAAGCTCAGCATAGAGTGAGCATCAAGAACCAAAGGTGAACCGTTCAGTTACAAGGAAATTTTAAAAGCCTGGTATAACCAAGCACATTGACATATACACAATAATGTCTGTAAAAGAATATAAAGAGAAGCTATGTCATCAAGGCCTAAAAGAAGAGCTCGCTTTTGCAATGGCCAACATCACATCAGATAAACCTCGGATCGTCAGTGACTTCAACAGTGCGAAGTACCCACATAAATGCTAGAACCTTGTTGCTCTTCACCATATTATTATAAAACAACAAATTTGCACTACTCTGTGTTTCTTATTCCAGAACAAAGAAGTGAATAGAAAACAATGGAAGCCAGGTTGAAGTCATGTACCCCTGGCAAGCATTTCCTGCCATTTCAGAAAAGAATCCTGCCGCTGCAATTCCATCTCCTCATAAAACTTGGCAATAAACTCCTGGGCTTCTCTATCCACTTCCTCCTCACTGTGACTGTGATCAGAGGAACAATGAGGAGTATTTTCAATGCTGAGGCGTGGAAAAGAAAGAGAAAGAGAAAGAGTCCTAATCTCCCCACTGTGAATGCACCCCAACAGGGATCGCACACAACCCCATTTAGAAGTTGCAGTGCTCTGCCCTTTCACAGGGGTGCTGCTGCAAGAAAACTCGTAATCATCCATCACCCCTCTCGGTACACGATCATAAAGTCCCAATCTTTTTGGGAAAAAATTCAATCTTTTCATGGCTGCCTTCTTTCTCATCATCATCGTCACATATCTCACCGCGCTGTACAAATTCTTTCTCCACAAGCGCTTAGGTACGGAAAAATCCATCGTTACCCAAATCTCAGACAATTTTTTTGGTTTTCCCTCTTCAAGAGCAAAAGCACTAGAAATATGACCGTTCTGTGAGACTCAAAGCACATAGAAACGCTTTAGAATGGCTGCCTTTCAGAGTAAATTCATGTGTCTTTGTGTAGATCCAGCCTTCAGGATTTTGATCTTGTGAGTTAATGTACGGAGCGTTTCTTTTTTCTTTGTTTCATGTTGTTTGTAAACAGGAATCCTATGCATGTGAATGTAAGATTGAGGGGTTTGTCGTGGGATGCAAGAAAAGAAATTAGTTGAGAGAGTTGCATTTCAGGAAATCTTTTTCAACTTACAGCTGTGAACCACAGAGGAAAATGACATCACAGCTGTTCTTTCTGGGCTTTCAGTAAAATGACGTCACCATAAGAAGAAATTGTCCTATTCCATAGGTTCAATGGGCAAGCTGATTTTTTTTTGAGCAAGGTTCTCCCCAACAAATTGCCGTCTTTGTCCTTGTTTAAATATTTAATGAATGCTCTTGACTCTGTTCCATAAGCTTTCTCAAATTATATTAAACTAGCAATCGCACCTTAGTGTGCAATGGGTACGCCGAAGAGGTGTGGAAGGTCAATTAGGATAAATTTTGGTGTTTTTTTTTTTCATATATTTATGGAGCACATGAGGTCAATTGGTAAGTCATTTAGCAATTGATGTTGTTTAAGTAACAAAGTTCTCAATGGAGAAGTGATAGCTTCAAATAAATTATGCATCCACTTATAGAGATCCAAACATGATTGAAATAAAAGCTCTAAATTAGGAAGATAATCAAGTTCCATTACCAATAAGCTCATGTTATGTTTGCAATAAGGAGAGAGGGAGAGAGAGGGGGAGAGGTAGGGATAGAAAGAGGGAGAGATAGAGGGGGGAAGAGCAAGAGATAGAGGGGGTAAGGAGATAGAGATAAAGATGGAGATGGAAAAGGAGAAGGAGGAGAGGGATATGGAGAGAAGGAAAGAAGGAGATGGAGAGATAAAGAGAGAGAGGAGAGAGGGATAGATAGAGATGGAAGAGATAAATATATAGAGAGGGATAGATAGGGAGATAGATGGATGGATAAAGAGAGGGAGACATGTCTAGAGATAAAGGGGGATAGAGGAAAATAGAGGTAGAGATGAAGATAGAGCGAGAGAGGAAGAGGGAGAGAAATAGATAGTGAGATACAGGTAGAGGGAGAGATAAATACAAAGAGAGATAGGGAGATAGAGAGGGAGAGATAGAGAGGACAAGATAGAGGAAGAGGGAAAGGGAGAGAAAGAGGGATATAGATGATGAGATAGAGTGATAGAGAGATAGAGATATAAAGATATATAGAGAGGGGGGGAGAGGGAGAGAGAAAAAAAGAGAGACAAACAAAGAGAATTAGAGATAGGTAAATAGAGATAGAGAGAGGGAGAGAGAAATAAGGAGAGATGGAGAAAGGGAGAAAGAAGTAGGGAGAGAGAGATATATGGGAAGAGAAAGAGAGAGATAGAGATATATGTGAAGAGAAAGGGAGAGAGAGGTAGACATAGAGATATAGATAGGGGGATATGGAGGGAGTGAGGGGGGGAGAGATGGGGAGAGATAGAGAGGGAGGAGATAGAGAGAGAGGGAGGGAGAGAAAGGGAGAGATAGGTAGAGGAGGAGAGATAGAGAAGAGGGGGAGAGAGGAAGAGAGAGAAGAGGGGGGAGAGGGAGAGAGGGAGATAGATAGGTAAAAAAGGGAGAGAAAGAAGAGGGGGAGAGAGGGAGAGTGATATGTAGATAGAGGAGAGAGAGAGAAGAAGATGGGGAGAGAGGGAGAGATAGCTTAATATATATAGAGGGAGAGGGAGAGACAGAAAGGGGATGATATAGAGAGATAGAGGGGGATAGTGAAAGAGATAGAGAGATATTAGTGAGAGGGAGATAGGGAGAGGGAGACATAGCTCAATAAATAGAGAGGGGAAGAGGGAGACATAGATAGTGGGAGATATAGAGAGATAGAGAGCGACAAGGAGATATATCAATCACCCTCCCTATATCTCTATCTATTCATCTTTATCTCTTTATCTCTCTACTTCTCTCTCTCTCTATCTCTCTCTCTCTAGATATATTTCTCATTATCTCCCTCTATATATATATCAAGTTTCTTCCCAAGCTATTTATCATTATCTCCCTATCTCTTTATGTGACTTATCTCTATTTATGTCTCTCTCCTCTTCTCTTTTTCTTTTTCTTTATCTATTTTTCTCTATCTACCTCACTATCTCTACCTCTTTCTTTGTCCCTCTTTATTCCTCTAAATCTTTACCTATTTCTCTATATATCTATCTCTTTGTATCTCTTTGTCTCCCTATTTATCCTTCTCTTTCTATCTCTATCTCTATCTTCTCTCTTTTCTCTTTGCTCTCTTTCTCTTTTTTCTCTCTCCACCTATCCATTTATTATCTCTATCTCCCTCTCCCTTTTCTGTTTCTCTTTCTCTCTTCTCTCTCTATATGTTTGTCTCCTTAAGTGTGCAATGAGTACATTGAAGAGGTTTTAAAGGTGAATTATCATATCTATAATCAAATGGCATGCTACCTTGAGCATAACTCCCCAAGGGCACATGTCATCCTTGGATTGTTGACAAGAAACAACCAATCAAAAATTATTCTCTTTTCTCTCTCTTTTCCTTTGTATCTCTTATATTTCTCTCTCATGCTCTATCTCTCTTTGTCTATTCCTCTCTCTCTCTCTTGATATCTATCTATCTAAATTTGTCTCTTTCTCTCATTCTCTATCTTTTGAGTTTTTATCTTTGTATTAGTCGATAGGCTACATATAGTGTGAGATTTGAGCCTAAAACAAGTCTCACACTTGCAAACCACTATTGAGTCGTTGGAAAACAAGTTTCAGTTGTCATTTAATGGTAAACCAATTACAGTTTAATGGTAAATTCCTCTAAAAGATCAGGAAAAAGCATCCAAAATCTCACTTAAATCACATAAAAGCTAGATAAATATTGATTTGACAACTGGATGATAACATTCTATTTCCATTTGCAGTATTTTTTTGTCATTTGATGGCAACTTTCTTTTTTCATTTGCATTGGTTTATGTTTTAAATTTGTATGCTAATATTTCATTAGCAGATAATACTTAATTTCTTTAAAGAAAAAATCTAGATTTGTCTAAATTTATTTTATTCCATTATTTAATGCTTGTTATGAATTGTTTAATCTAGCTACATGCAACTAGACTTTGTAGCACATCCATGGGTAAACACATACTCTCTAATATATTAACATGTACATATAGTTTTCTATCAACTTAATCTTTGAACCTCCCTTAGGTGCAGGTGCTAGTATATATACCTCTCTATATAGAATTGTCTCCCCCTCTATGTCTTTTTTTTTTCCCTAATCTATCCAAAGAGCAATTAAACTATTAGATTTTTTATATATTAATTTCATTTGTTCTATATAAAAATATATTAATTATTAATTATAATAATTTCATATTTATATTTAATATTTTTTATTATAGAATACACTATATAATAATAATAATAATAATAATAATAATAATAATAATAATACAACTTATATATACTATTATATATAATAATAAATATAATTATATTATATATGATTTAATTTGTATTATATAAAATACATATAAGATATTAAATTTTATATTTTGTATTATATTTACATATTATTTTTTGTATTAGATAAAAATATAATAATTATTAATTATTAATTGTAATAATTTATATATGTATTTAAAGGTTTTGTTAAAGAATATAATATACAATAATAATTAGTAGTAGTAATATAATTATATTATTTATAATTTATTTTTTGTTATATAGAATATACATTATATATTAATTTTGTTGATATATACTTAACTATGTAGGGTAAAGGATGTCGTAATGTTAAAACCTAAATGTGCTCATGTGCTCATTATTAAGATCTTGTGGTAATTTTCATTTTAATAAACATACTCTAAAACCCTTGTTAAAACCTTATTTTCAAGCTACAACTCACCAAATTGGAGAAGTGACAACTCAATACCAACGAGGAAGAGTTTGGAGGAGCGAAAACCAATAGCGACGGGGAAAGCAGCAAAAAATGACGTAAAACAGTCGAAAAAATGACGAAAAATGATGAACGGTTGGCATTCATTTAATCCTCTTGCATTGATACGGATGCAAGATAGTCGTTGACACTGAAAATAAAAGTAAATGCGACCTACCTACCTCCCTTCAAATGATCAATGGTTGTCGATAAATGAACCACCTTGCAACATGCCTCCCTGCTTTCTAGTTGTTCACCGACAAAAAGAGCTTCAGAAGCTCAAATAATGACACGCCTTCGGCATAAATATATGCATTATAAATAAAATTATGTGAAATAGGTGAATTAAGTTTGTATTCAATAAAAAAATCTAAAATTAAAAAAATGTATGGTCAATCAAGTAGAATGTAGTTTGGATTCTTTGTAACTTTTTTTTGTTTAATACAAAAAAAATTAAGTGAAAACTAAAAATATATAACTATAATGAAATTAAATGAAATTATTGCACATTGAATGTCTTTATATATCATGAAATAACAACATATTGCACAAATGTATGCCAGGTCAAGTCACAACAACTAGTAGAAAAGGATAGGAAAGCTGGAATTTCAATTTGACCATTTAATTTTGGGTTATTCTTGTGCTCCTCAAGATTCAACTAGGTCAATCTCATATTACTCTAAAAGAAACTAGAAGGCTAAAGTGATAATCTCAAGGATTGGTAAAACCTATGAAAAATGATACAAATGTTAATAAAGTGGATATGGATAGAAATTGAGTAATGATCAATGCTAAGAATAAGAGTATGCCACTTGTTGATACATTATTGCATTAAAACATTCCCATCAAGGTTGACATAAAACTAAATGGAAAAATGGCATGTGTAATGCTAATTTTGTTGTTATATATTTCTCCCATGTTGACATGTGTGAATAAATATGGGTGTGCATTTCAAGGTATATGGAAATTCTCTACGAACATGGAAAGTAAATTTATATATACTCATAAAATATGTTGTCTTTGAAAAAGGATACAATGAATCTTCTTGTACTTTCCTCAAATAAGCACTCCATAGAAACCAACAAAACAACAAAAAGTATGTAATGACTAGTGTCTATCAAATGATCAAGATAAATAGAAATCACAAGTTGATTCAACTATCAACAAAAAATGATAAGAAAAGAGAAGGGATAGAAAATTATTTTGGTATAAAAATAGATACAAAAATGCTTCATGTATTGCAGTAATGTGATAGATCCAAGTGATTTGGTCATGTGATAAAACTTTATACAATGTGGTAATGTGATGTCTTCATACAATGTGGACAATCTGATTAAAACTTAGTGTGATGTAGCACTAGTATGATCAATCTCCATGTGATGTGGCAAATGTGATAAATCTATATGTGATGCAAACATATAATGTATCAATGTGATAGATCACATATGATGTAGGTGTGTCACTACAACATGATGTAACGTCATCTCGGTGCAATAATGCATCTATATTTAGCACAAGATGCTACTTGAGATTTCAACCATGAAAAGTGTTAGTGATAATATATTTGCCTCCTCCAATCGGTTGTGTACAAATCTATGTACAAATCATACAAGGAATTGGAGGAGGGGATGAAAATAAAACATAAACCATGTAAACATCATTTAATAAGCATGTAAGCATGTAGATAAAGGATAACCACCAAGGCACAAGGAATAAAGTTTCCTTTAATATAGCCAAGTGATAAGACAAGAATGGTGTAGCATGTAAGCACATAAATACGAGATAAGCATCAAGGTGGTATAATAAATTTTCCCCCAATATAGTCAAATGTTAAGACAACGATGGTCGAAAATGCTATCTAAGGATCATTTAGGCACAATAGAATATATGAATATTTGTGAACATGAAAAAGGTCATAACAAGTAATCAGAAGATCAAAAGATGTAAGCATGATATGGATTATCAAATTACAATATGTGAACATGATTTAAGGAGCAAAAACATGTATAATAATGAAGTTGTGCATATTTTGAGGTAATATCTTAAGAAAAGTGCATAGATTTAGTTCATTCCCTTATCCTTTTACTCATACATAAACATACAAATTCATATGCCCTTAGACTTACCTATCCTTTTATATACACATTCTAATAAAATATTTTTATTTGTCAACTTATTACACTTACTTATGCACCTACTTTCATTCATGTGCTTGGCACCTAGATTATCATTTTCTCCAACACCAAGACAATTTTGTGGTTTTGAATTTCTCCCCATTCATTTTAAAATTTAGATTTTAAATTTGGCCAACTATCTCCATTTATACTCCCACCTCAATCCCACTAAACAGATGCTTGGCATAATTTGATGTTACATGCTAGTATTTAAAGACATTCAATAAATTCATTCTAGTAATCAAGTATACATATGTTCTCTCTCTATTCTTAGAGTACAAGAAGAAGCTAGGTAAAACTATAAAACAATTTATTTAATCCATAGAAAAGAGATGTTAAATAAGTATAGCTTTAACAATTTTAGCAAGAATAAATGACATGTAACAAAATAGAGAACACACAACATAAGGTATGCCCTAGGAAAAAAAAATCAAAAAAATCCTAGCATTAAAAGAGCATCCATTATATTATCTTAAATCAAGATTATAATACAATATCAAAGTTTCAAATCCTTCATTTAAGATCTTCAATATGTGTCTAAATAATTTTTTGTAGCATAACCCCCTACAAATACAAGTGCATCATAAACCTCCATGCCAAGCATCAATATATAGGTAAGCTCCAAAATTAGAAATAAAAAATGTTTTCCTATATCATATGTCAAATCCATGAGCCTATTTGGTCTCCCAAATTCATGGCATGAATTCTAACACCCCCTTCATCATAAGTAAAATTATGAATATAAATTATAACACTTAATGTCATAGGTATAACAAGGAAAACAAGGGTCTAACTATTATAACAAAAATTTACTCCAACCACAATCACATGTAGAGCATATCAGGGAACAACCACACACTTCAAAATATATATGTGGCTAAGAAAAAATCCAATACAAAAAAACAAAAACTTGGGGTCGGTGCAGGATCATGATGGGCCAAACAGGGCCCTTAAGTGGCAATGAAAATACAGAAAAATAGACTTAAGCAACTTCACATAAGAATTTGAATAGGTTATTAACATAATTTGGAAAATATGAAGGAATAGAATTTGTAGCAAATTGAATGTAGTGTGTAGGTTACTAGAGTTTTTTTGGAAAAAAAATGTGATTGAGTTTGGTGAAATTTTGAAATTTCAATGTAGTAGTACTTTAAATTTTGGGAAAAAAATAAAAAGTAGGTGATTGTCCGGCCACCCTAAGTATGAGAAAAAATAAATATTATTTTTTAATCTTTCAATATAAGTAGAGCACACATGCTCAAATGTGACACATATTTTTTGTAATTTTTTTTGCAAGTAAATAATTAGTTATGAATTTTCTAGTAGAAATTTTTTAAAATATTAAAAACCATTTGTCTAACCACCCTAACTTGGTCAAAAATTTATGAAATTCATTTTTTTTAAACTACAGCTTGTGAAGCATAGAGTCTAACACATCTTTTAGATTCCAAAAATGTGTAACAGTTTAAGAGTTATAGATGTTTTTCAATCAGCCTATCAATCAGGACTTTACACATAGTGCATGTAGAAAATCAATAAAAAAATATCTATTAAATTTAAAATAAAACATATCTTATATTGGTAGAATGTTAACAATTTACTGAATAAACCCTTTTTGTTTCATCAAATTTGGATGAAAAAAGTCGTCAGCACGAAGGGTGAAGTTCAAAAACCCATTACAATCCCTCTAAACACATTAGGTGATTGACTTTTCAGGTTGGACACCCCCAAGCCAAATCCCAAAGCTATTATGAGGCAATAACCGAGGCAAAAAAAAATGTTAGAAAAAATGGATATATGTTATTATCAGATATCCGATAGAAACATATATATGTTTTTTAAAGTTAAAAATTGAATATTCGTTCTTAACTTTAAGAAATGAATATTTGTTTCTTAAAGTTAAGAAATAGATATATGTTTCTTTAACTTAAGAAACGAATATTCATTTCTTAAAGTTAAGAAACAGATATTTGTTTCTTTTACTTAAGAATGTTTTTTTTTGTGTTCACTATAGATTAAAATTTAACATGTTATAATATCAATATTAGTATAAATATTTAAATATATATTTAAAATATCAATATATATGGGCATATGTGCACCAAGATAGGGCACAAAATAGTGGTCAAATGCCCAAAAATGAGCAAAACACACTCACGTTTTGAAGAAATTCAAATAATGCGCTTGTGTTATAGCTCAAAAAATATGAGCCATAACACGAGCATGTTATTTAAAGAAATAGTTTTCACAAGTTATTATGAAAATAGAATGTGTACGTGTTATTATCAAAATAGAACGCGTGCATATTTTTATGAAAGCAAAACGCGTATGCAAAACACATATGTGTTTTTCTCAATAAAGTTATAAAAAGAAAAAGCATGTCTATTTTGCTCACTTGTTGTCCACAATTTATGTAATTATTTTCCTTCCCTCATCTTTGCATAACATGAACTTGTTTTTCCCTTTGCAACCTTGCTTCATAATGCCACATCGGAGAAGAGGTAAGTGATTTTTTTGCATTAGATTTAATTTTATTTTTCATTACGAAAAAATGGACTATTTCTATCATTTTTGTGTTTTTCTTAATTATATAACAAATCATGTAAACCCTGAGCCACAACCAAATTTAAATGATGAATTGTCTGAGGAAAATCCTACAATTCCTGACCCTCCTCCTACCCTTCCAACAAACCCTGAACAAATCCAAGAGGATTTGTTAGGGCATCTAGAGAAAAACAAAGTTGCAATTCATGAATTAGTTTCAAAATTAAGGGATTAAATACCAAACAAGCATCACTAATCCCTTGCCTCAACATTGGAAGCCATGTTGACATTCATGTTGACACCATCATAAATCAAATGAATTAATTTCAAACTTATAAAGATTCATGTCATCAATAATATGCAACAAAATTATCCTATGATGATGTGAAATAGAAAGACATAAGCAAAGAAACATGTCTTCTTTTTATGGATCCTAGAACCAATGAACCTATTCCTCCAAATTCAAAGAGGTTTCCAATACATTAGTGTAATCATGAGGAGATAAGAAATAACTTTTGGGATAGGTGGTGAATTGTCTTTGACCAACCTCCATGTAATAATTATGAGGTGTCACTATATTTTCTAAGAAAACTATATTGTGAGTTTATCCTTCATCAAATTCTCAATTACTTTGATATAAGGGTGTTTCAAGGTAGAAGTGGAGACTCTGCCCAAAATAGACCAAGAGCTTATTGGGTAGATAATCATGCACATCAAAGAACACTAGCACAAAGACCTATTTGTCATGTGACAGTTCCAATAGCCATCAGGGAGAGTATAGGGTGAAAACTCTCCATGTAGTTGCTAGCTTGATAGACACCATTATAGAGCATGTCACACAAATATCCCAACCTTTTGCCTCACAAGATGATGCACCATCTCAACCATCTAACTTCAATTCCCCTAGCTCTCATATATGCCCAAATTGTTGTAATCTATGCTTTGGGAGAGATAGCGATGCATAGGATGTAGATGGTTCCACCTCCCATGTGTGTTCTCATTGTCAGTATAGATGTCATGGGAGTAGCAGGGGTCATTAGGGTGGTGCATCAGATGATGCAGTGATCACAGATGAACTATTGAATAAGGTGTATGCTGGTCAAATGTAGGTATGTTGATTTGAATTTATTACATTTTATCTATTAAATACTTAAAATTGTAGATGTAAATAGATTTTTAATTAGAGAATTTGAATTAAACTGATGCAAACATTATGCATTTTAGAGTGTAATGCCAAAGTTGTACATCATCGATCATTCTTGCAACAACTTGTACAATTTCATTTGTATAAGAGGTAAAATTTGTATAATATTGAACCAACAATTTTGATGCGTTGTTCTATGGACTTCTCTTGCACTCTTAGGATCTTTCACCTAAAAGGAGAGATAGAACCCCAAACCAAAATTGAAGTGGTTCACTCAAATAAAGGATTGTATGATGTTATTAAGACTAAATGAAATGTTGTAAATGCAACTAAATGATGTAATTGACTAATTATTAATGCAAAACTAATGTAATATGCAATGTTTGAAAACACAGTGAGGTATGCAGAAAATGCAATAAAGATGAAAACTAATACAAATATAATTGAACTAGGTTAAACAGAGTGCACCGAGGAATTGGATGATGATTTTGGAATGCTCTGAAATATGGAAGAAATCAATGTAAATCACCAGTGGGACTCATTCACCACTGATGGCGAATCAGTCCTCGTACTGGTAAAATCTCCTAAAACAGATTTTTGACTGTCAGGAACTGGAATCTGACAAAATCACCTTTTTCATCCTTAAGGTGGGGCTCCTTCGCCACTAATGGTGAATCATTCCTCCTAGAAAATTCTGTGAAATCAAAGGTCACTTATGTAGCTCCAGATCTGTACTTGTTATTTTTTCGGGTTGACATAGTCAAATCTACATAAAACGGACTGTAGGTTGTCTCCAAGCTTAAAATAGAGTTTAGTTGACTTGAAACACTTTGTTGACTTATTGACCACATTTCAACACCTAATTTCTTGACAAATCTACATACAAAAGTTTGCAAACACACATGCAAAAGGGGGAAAATGGTTAAGGGTTAGGGTATAGGGATTTGTCTTGGTCAAATCCCACTTTGGTAATCAAACCCTTAATAAAGAAATGAAATAGAATAAGCAAGGAAATTATGAATAACAACATGCAAGTGTCCTAAACTCACCACAACCTTGTTGAAGAAATCTGAAGATATGTCAATGGCTTCTCCAAGATGTTTGATGTTTGCTTGATTGAATGATGCAAAATGCTTGAATGCTTGAATGAGTGAATTAAATGAATGCTTGGATGAATTAGATGTAAAATGAGGAGAAAAACACTTATTTATACACACTTATGCCCTAATAACCCAATAATACCCCATCACAGGCCAACATAAGGTATTTTTAAATAAAAACCTGAAAGAAAATTTGAATTATTTTGATTTTGGAGCCAAGAGGGACTCATTCGTCACCCATGGAGAATGGGTCCCACCTTGGGCTTGTAAGTGGGTGTCAGGAATTATGTTGCATTTAATGTTGTTTTTCGGGTTTACATTCAAAAATACACTTAATTAAGTCTTGTGAGTGCATAAAGGGGTCATATAAAGCATAAGAAAGTTGTAAATAGTGAAAACAAGCCTAGAAAAGTGTGAAATCTTGTTGCAAGACTTTACAACACTTTAGAATAGGACTTAATAAGTGATAAAAAGGTGATTTTTAGGTGAATTATAATGAAAAGAGTCTAGAAAAGTGTAGAAATGTGTTACAACACTTCACAAGACCTTCACAAGACACCTTAATTTGAATGTTTAGGACCTAATGTGAATGTATAAGTTACATTGCAACATTAAATCAAAGCAAAATAGACCAAGAATGATGAGAGAAAGACCTAAAAGACCATGAAAATGTCAATGATCCATTTTTCTATGGTACAAATATATCAAAATAAAATAATAGTTTCTATTCAAAATAATGTTTAATAATTTAAAATACTCCTTTTTATTGAATATGTGGGTATCACATCAACATCTACTACACATGTTACCATGGATGGTTATGACATTGGATTTACTCAAGTACACTATAACACAATTAATTTTATTTTTGCGAATTTCAAATTTGTTGTTTATATATGTTTTTGAACTTTTGAGCTTATTCTATTATTGTTTGTTTAGTTGATGAATACATTAGACACACCTCCTGGCATAAGAGAAAATTTGGAAGTTGGTGTTAGTGCAACAATTTCATCCTCCATGAGCTTAACTCAGCTATGAGTATGAATATATGTGTTTAATAATGTTTATATTGTGTCAATTGATATTAGTAGACCTATCGAAAATAATTGATAATTATGTCTTTGTTATGTTATAGATGGATGTAAACACCCTTGCTTGAGGACAAACATCTTTTGATGATGTTGAGTGTCATAAGCAAGAAAAATCAAACTATCAGTATGTTGTAAGTGTGTTTATATTAATATAAGTATTGTATACACCTAAAATAGGTCAGGATAATTAAATACAAGTTATTTAATTAATGGACCTTTTATTTCGTCTACTTATAAATAAATTCTAAATTTAATTATATAGTTCAAACTTTCTAATTCTTCTTATCTTAATTCATATTCCTCTAATTTTAATTAAATAAACAAATTCCAATAGTTTTTTTAATTTAATTAATATCTTCTTACTAAATTTAAATTCTAAAATTTAAATTTAGTCACATGTCTACAACTTTTCCTCTTGCCACCTAATCCAATGTCTTATGAATTTGAATATCCTTAATATTTAAATTGGAATTATCCTCAACCAATTCTGAAACAAACTTTGGACACTTGGCTCTTCCATTTCATTTATTCTTCTAAACACTTGGCAAAGTGTTCTTTTAAAGGGAACCATCTCCATGATTCCCTCTAACTTCTTCATCCTCCACCGTTCATCTCTCCAGCTAAAATCTTAACCATTGGTTGTTGCCACATCACAATATGCCTTGGAAATCTTATAAATATAGCCTCATTCTATAGCAAATGCATCCCATCTTTGAGCAAACTTACTCTGCAGAAATCATATCAGCATTTGTGAGCTTAGCATATCATTCTAGTTTAGCATTTTTCATTTAGTTTAAAGTAATGTTACCATGGCAATTTTATTTCTAGAATCCTAATTGTTGCATTAGTTTTATCGCATCTTCATACAACATTTTAATTAGTCTTGCATTTCATCATAGCATCATCTTAGCATCATTTTGAACACATCAGCATCATAATCTTAGCATCATATCATTGGTAGATCAATCATGTAAATGTAGGAATATATTTCTCACATTTTAGATAGCATCTCATTTCTTGGGTTGTCATCCAAAGAGTCTAGTGCAGTTACACAATCTGAGAGCACTAATGATTTAGAGGATCCTTGAGAATAGAGAACAATGGAATGGTTTTGAGGAATAGTTTTATCAATTTTATTTGTTATTTTGATTTCCTTAATATAAATGCTTCATTGATTGTGTGGTTTTATTACTCATTTATTTACTTTACACAATTCACACAATACATTTTGGCGCCCACCATGGGACCTAGCCCCTTTTTATTGACGTTTTCTAGAAAGTTGTTTTACAGATCTGGACGTGAACTCTTAAGTAGCACATTTGTGATTTCTTTCGACACATACAATTCCTGTTACGGCACATTTGGGTCATCCTTCAGTGCATCCAGTCCATTTTACAGCGCATTCAGGGGGTATTTTAGCGCATTTAGTTGTTCTTTTAGTGCATTCGGTCTATATTTTAGTGCATAGAGTAGTTCTTTTAGCGCATATGTGTGATGTTTTAGCACATATGGCTAATGTTTTAGCGCATCTGGTTTACTTTACAGAAATTCAAAATTTTGAGTGCTAATCAATATTTTATGTTTTGTAGGTGCTTAATACTCTAGTCAAAGACAATTATATCAAAATATTGATGATGTTTGTAGGGGCTAGAGTTGTTTTATTTCTTGCTTTTGATTAAATTAGGCACCTAGTTTAATTAGAAGGTCAATGAACCCCTTGTCTTTTGTGCTTGTAAAGTGATAGGCCTATGCTCTCCCCTTCACTGGGTGACCAAAATGCCAGACTCACTATTTTATGTTTTGTTAGCACCTTTAGAAGGCCTTCCATAGTGGGAAAAAGTACTCACCCTACGGGAACGACCTAAGTAGGTATAGCTAAAGCCAAGTTTTCTGACCCACTATAATCAAAAGTGAATTCGGGGAAACCCGCTAATTCAATGGTAGTGTGCATTGATAACCATCCCCAAATCCTTTTTTCTAAAGGTTGGGAGGTCTCCTAAGGGAGTTTATCATTTGTCGCACCGAACAAAAACCCTTACTACGAACCTTAAGTTTAGAAGCCATTCAGTCAGTCTTCGAACACTTTTAATATCACGGTGCAAGGGGAGGGAAGAATCTATCCCCAAGATACTCACCATATAACTATCAGGGATTATTGGCCAAAAGTAGAGGATTCATCTTTAGTTAAGACCTGGGAAAGGAAAAAACACGGGTGCCCCCTAGGGGGTGACAAGGCTGTGTGAGCTGACATAGTTCTAAGATGTGGGTTGTGATATTATAAGTGACCCTTTACATTAGAAAAGTGCTTGATTTGTATTCTCCCATGTTAGACTTGTGGAAATCAAAGGAATCAGACCAGATTCTTGAACATACACTCAATGTTTAGTTCCTAGGCTGGAAACAACTATTTTACAACTTGTTGTTGTGTTTGATGTCATTTTTTCAAGAAATCGTCCATTTAAGAACACTTAATTCACATAATTCACAAATTGGAAACCAAGAAAAATTAATTGTTCAGCAGATTATACCCTGGAAACATTCAGATTCGCTGATTTAAAATAAAAATAACTAAACAGATTGTCAAAAACATTGAACACTTCCAGATTAGCGCATCCATTCCCTATTTCAGCGCATTCACAGCATTTTCTAGCGCATATAGGGCATTTTTTGGCGCATTCATAGCATCTTTTAGTGCATTGAGTCTGTTTCCTGGTGCATATAAGGGACATTCTAGCATGTTTGAGTCATTTTACAGCACATTTGGTTTGTCTTGTAGTGCATCTAGGGCATCTTCTATCGCATCTATTCCATCTTACAACACATTTGCATATCCATTTAGCACATTCACCGACAAAATACCAAGTTGAAATCACATTTAGGGGGTATTATAGTGCATTACGAGCATCTTTTAGCAAATTTAACCCATTTTCTAGTGCATCAAAGTCACTGTCCAGTGCATTGAGTCCATCTTTTAACGCATTCAATACTTTCTCTAGCGCATCTGAGTCATCTTTTAGCACATAGAGTCCATTTTTTGGCGCATTTATGGAACAGTCTAGTGCATCCAGGCCATATTTTAGTGCATCTGTGTCATCTTTTAGTGCATCCAGTTCCTTTTTTAGCGTATCCAGTAAATTCAAAACTAGAGACTTAAATTCATCATCTGTATGACTGTTTGAACCATAATTAAGGGTCTTTTTCATAACAGAATCATTCCTTAGTCACACCAGTGCCTTAAACTTGTTGAAACTAGTCTTTACAAGTGCAATCCTTCAAATAAACTAAGATCTAACACTTTAAAGTACCTAAACATCTAGCATACATTTGATTGTTAAGCTAAGTTTCATCATCAGGATTTGCCATCCTTCATCATGAAACAACATTGTATAATCAGACTTAACTTAGTCTCATCAATAGAATTTTTCATTCTATTTGACTTAGTTTTTATCCTTGGCACTCTCAAACAAAGATCAAAGTTTAGTCAAATTATAACACTTGTATGCCCATTTTAACAAGGTCTCAAAAGCAAAAACTCAAAGAAAAATAAATTGAAACTCAAACTACCATGGCTGAAGGTGAAGAAAACCCTTTTCATAGATTCCACCAACTTGAAACTGATGAAATCACAGATGAAGACATTCAAACTGCCCAACAAGATCCTAAATTCCACAAATTCATGGAGAAACACTACAACAAAATAGGCAATTAGCGCCTAAAATAGTGTCGTATTTTAGTGTATTTGAGTTCATGAATTGGGAACTTCTACTGGCACAAAACTCGGAGCAAAATGGTATGTTCGCTTCAGCGCTGGATTTAGCGTCGGGTTTAGCACCAGATTTAGTGTCGGATTTAGCATCAGGTTTCGCGTTGGGTTTAGCATCGGGTTTAGTGTCGGGTTTATTAGCGCCGGGTTTATTAGCGCCGGATTTAGTGCCAGGTTTAGCGCCAATTTTTGTTGCTTCCAGTTTGGCTTCTAATTTTGCTTCTAGTTTTGCTTCTTGTGTTGCTTCCACATTTGCTTCCAATTTTGCTTCCATTTTTGCTTCCAGGTTTGCCTCCGATTTTGCTTCTGGTTTTGCTTCCAGATTTGCTTATGATTTTGCTTCCAATTTTGCTTCCAGTTTTGCTTCCAATTTTGCTTCTGATTTTACTTCCATTTTTGCTTCCAAGATTGCTTCTGGTTTGTTTCTAGTTTGGCTTCCATTTTTGCTTCCTTTTTTGCTTCTAAAAATGCTTCTTGTTTTGCTTCCATTTATTAATTTAATATGTTTTATTTCAATTTAATTAGTTAAATATATCACGCCTCTTAAATAACTCATATGATTATAGAGTAACTAAATTAAATAATATATTTTATTTCAATTTAATTAATTAAATATATCATGCCTCTTAAATAACTCATATGATTATAGAGTAATTAATTTAATTATTTAACTCATATGATTAAATAACAAGATAATTATTAATAACATGATCATTTATAATTAAAACAAGTGAGTCAAATATGCCACTAGATTAATAACATGTCAAAATGATACATGTCCAACAATTGAAATAAGTCAAAATGACACATGTACAAATGATATAAGTAAAAATGATAAATTATATAACTCAAAATGATACAAGTCAAAATGATACATGTCCAAATGATATATTTCAAAATGATACATGTCAAAATGATACAACTCAAATATGGTATGGCAGGCCATGAAAATGATACATATGATAGTAACCATGAAAAGAGGCATCATAACGATATATCAGCAATGATCCATGATGCAGTCTATATGATCATGAATGTCACTGGCTACTACCAGCAACTGCCTCATCATCATCATCATCATCATCATCATCATCATCATCATCATCGCCATCGTCATCAGCCTCCGTGTCATTTGTATCTATGTCATCATCATCCTCCTCCATGTGATATGTACTAGAACCAACATATTTTGGATCTATATATCACGAGGATCATCTTGATCTTCTAGAAGATCCGTGTTCTACAAAAAAAAACATTTAAAATGAAAAGTTATTATTTATTTCATTCAATAATTTATTTTTCTATTATATATCTAATTTGACAACATGTGAAACAAAACCATAATCATATTACATCATATTAAAGTGCACATACCATAATAAAATTTCATAAAAGTTACAGCTAATATGTCATTCTAGTGATGTAAAACATGCAAAAATTCTAATAAATGTTAGTAAAATATACCAACATTTGGTGGAAGAGGAAGAAAGATGACTGGAACTCTAGAGGCCCACCATAATGGATTTCAGTATTCAACCATGAGAGCAGAAGAGATCTGATATCATGTATCAAAACATTAAGCATGCATTCTTCCAACCAACGAAGAAGGATATGATTACTTTGCTTCATTTTAATTTGCATAACCATATCATAGTGTGAACCAAGAAGACCAAGGATTTCCAATTTTATGTGGAGGTAATGGATGTGGTCCAAACTTTAGGAGGGGCAAGAAGGTCAATGTATGATCCTGTTGAAATTGAGGAAGAATAGAAAGAGAGGGACAGGAGAAATAAAATCAATGTAGAGTTAAAAGGATTTTTCAAGTGAGTAACAAAGCTATGGGAGCAGCCTCATCTAAAATATTTTGAACTAGAGTTTGATATACCATTTAGATAGCTTGGTTTTCATGGAGTTCCTTTCAAAGCGTCTTGATACAGTGCTAGGAGGATCACAACTCAACTCATCATTCACTTCACAAAAAACACTTGATTCCACACAACCAATCTGAGATTAAAGGCTCTCCAACTTCTCTAACTGCCTAAAACTATTCAACTAACTTCTATGAGCCTTCAACTTCCATTATTTTTCAAGTCTTTACATTGTGACAACTTTTTTTTTGCACTTTTTGACAATTTTTTCAATATGGAACAACTTTGAACATTATTTGACAAATAACTTAAAATATAACTTCCTAAGACTCAAACACCTCTAAAATGGTTTGATAAGCCTTATTAAATTAAACCCTAGCACTCTTTAAACACTTATTACATTTTGGCCTCATGGAGGCAAGAAATCAAACAGGTGCTCCTGCACCACGTCTACTTTTATTGTTCCTACGATAAACTATTTGATAGAGTTGGTGGAATTACCTTTCTTAGTAATCACTGTTAGTGAGATTAATATTTTTAACCTTGAGAAATTAGGACTTCGGCAAAAGGAATTTGATATGGCTATTGTTTTCATCCTATACAACCATTGAAAGAAAAGTTAAGCTAGCATCAAATAACCAACAATTTTGAAAATAACATGAAAACTTTTAGTTGCTGCTATGTCAGGAATAAAATAAAAGGAAACAATGTTCCCTCCAGTGGCTTGATGATTGAAAATTAGGATTCATGATGAAATTCAATCTTATTGTGTTAAAAAAAAAAAATTGATGAAATAGATCAATATATAGAACTTAAATGGAAATAGATACAACCTATCCTCATGTTGGTACCCATATGAAACTCATCTCTTGTGCTCCCTTTTTTCATCATTTTAATTTTGATCTTGTATCCATCCAATCAATTGTGGAATGTCTAAAACTTCATTTTTTACACCAATCAAAACCCTTGACAGGCTATAAACAGGCAGTTCCAGAAAAATGAAGATATCTCACTCAAAACTCAATATTAGAACCTCCCACTTGATTCAAATGAAAGCTAACACATTCCATAAACACATTCTATCACCCTTGGGCCATGGTACTTCTTTATGGATGATAAATTTATCCTATAGCAGCAGATTTCTTGAAAACATTGAAATTATGCAAAGAAACTAATAGATTTTGTGGTATTTCTTTCAAAATGCAACTTGCCAACCCCCATCACGAGGTGTACATGTATTTTAAATTTTTTCCAACCCAAAACTAAATCCCCAAACTGACCAACCACTTTTCAAACCCCAACTAACCGTTGACCTTTACAAATTTTGCATTTTTGGAAGTTTATTGTTGACAACTTTTTGCATATTTTTGCAATATTTTAACTTTTGACCCTCCTATTCACCTAAAACATTACCAATGAACTTTATAGACCTTATTCCACTTAGAATCATGACTCAAACCAAGAAAACTAACATTCAACCTACCTTGACAACCTTTTAGTCAAAATTAGAAAGCCAAAAGCCATTGTTTTTATAGAAATTTCTGATTTTTGTAACATTTTCAGCAATTTCAAGACTTGGTACAAATTTGTACAGGACCTTATTGCTCTACAGGTGCTTGGAACAGGTGTGGTACATACCTAACTTTTATTTGCATCATATTTTGAGGCTCTACATTGATTTTAATAGATTTTATTGTTGATCTACAAAAAACGGGTTTGAATTTGTACATACAAGGGTTTTGAGGCATTAAATCGAGTTCAACCCATTCCACCTTCTATAAACTACTGTGACTAAGTGGAATTGGTCTAGTAATGTAGGATTAGGTGTTTAGAGGCTTGAGGGAGTAGGGGCAGGTCGTTTGAGGTCAATGGACATGAAGCCTAGTTGCAAAAATAAGTGATTTTTGAGTGAAAAGGAGTGAAATTGTGAGGTTTTAGTATGGAAAAGTATGAAATTTGTGGGGGAAGAAATTTATAAAGGTGTCTTAGGTTTTTTAAGACATATTTAAGTATGTTAGAAGTGGTGTCCAAGTGTTTTAAGGCCTGGATCATAGTTTTTCAAAAAACCCTCCTTGAAAGGACATAAAGTGAGGATTTTGCAATTGGGTGTTTAGAAAGTGTTTCTCTTGAAGGGGAAGGTGGATTCAAAGGTTTTGAGACCTAATAAGTGGATTACCAGCATAAAATTAGAGGGGCAGCAAGTTTTAAGAGTAGTTTATTTGAAAAACAAGCCAAAATTGGCCTTGTAGGACAACAGTGAAGTCTAGATTTGAAGAGGTTGGTCCAAAGTGACCATATTTGGTTTTTAGATATGTTTTAGAAGGATCAAATGGGTCCTATAATCTGGTTTTTTCTTTAGGTTATTCAGTTTGGTGTTGAATATTTACCCTATTTCAACTGTATGGACTACTACAAGAGTTTAAGTCCTTGAATGCAAGAATTTGTGAATCTGATGAAACAGAGTTTTCTAAGTGCTTTGTTGATTTGAACCTATCAAATAAATTATGTTTAAGGTGTACTAGAGTTCAGGTGGGATTTGGAATCAATTTTTTGTGGTTTGGAGTCTTTTTGGCCTTGTGAAATCAAGGTAGAGTGAAGAGAATTTGGGTAAAGTTTGTGTCAAACAAGAGAATTTGAGTTTGGTTGATTTGAAGACCTCCCTTGCATTGCATCAAACTTTGTTATGCTTTGTATTGATGCTTTTTATTCAGTAAGTGGTAGCTTTGTTTATCACTGGCACTTTTTTCTGGAGTCATGTGTTGTTCAATTTGTTTAGCACTCCATTGTTGATGTAAAATTACTAGTCTCTACATTAGCCAAAAGTAAGCATTCATTTGTTTTCCCTTAAAACCTTGATTGCAATGGATTAAGGGTCTTTGTTTTAGCTAGTGTGAAGTTGTGTTTGTTTTTTTGTTTGTGCTTGATAGTTTATCCTCTACTATATTTGAAAATATCACTACAAAGCTTGATTGTTAACAATTTGGGGTATGCATTTGAGGGAAAAAACATAGTCATTTAGTGATTTGCATTTAGGCTCAAAAATATAATAAATAAAAGTTTACACTCTATTATTTTTGGAAATAGAAAAAATATTCTAGAGAGGTCGCGGCCAAGCTATCACCAGGAAAGAGAAAATGTAGAAATAAAAAAATCTTTCATCGTTTGATCAAACCAAATATGGAGAGTATGATTTGTTTCATTTCTTTTTCTAGTGAGCTAAGTCCACAGAAGCTGAGCCAAGATAGAATTTTTTCAAAATAAGGATGCATGTTAGAAACAAAACACCCATTCATTTGTATCTATTAAGTCCAAATCAAGCTTGTTTTGACAGAAAACAGAGGTAAGATATAGAGAAATTATGCATAGAAACTTACTCAACTTCTTGTTGTTCGAAGAAATGTGAGCTCCATAAGTGATTTGATGTCAGCCTCAAAACAAGCAAGGTGTCAACAGAGTAAAGCAAGAGAAAAATGCATGAGAATCTGAGAAGAAATGTCTTTGAAAACACATTCAGATAAGTGGAAACAAATGATGAACCATGAAAGCTTTACTTGATTCGGCCTCAACAGAAATTTATGTGAAGAAAACTCTCAAAAGCAACGATAAAATCGACAAAGATTCCTTCAGAAAGCTCGAGGTTTCAAACCCTAATGATGGCAGCATGTGCAAGGCAAGGGAGCTCGAAAAAACCAAGTGAAAATGAGAGTTGAAAATTAGGGCTTGGTATTTTGTTCTAACTCATCATGGCGGCAAAAATATTGATGTGAAAAAAATCCCACACAATCACATATAGTGTATATGTTTAATCATTGAATCTTTCAATATTCAAACAAATTTAGAAAACAAAATACATATATTTTATAATAAAAAATTACTATTATCTATTAAATTTATTAATTTGTATGTTCAATTAATAATTAAAAACTATTGATGTTATTTTATATAAAATAAAAATATGAAAAATATCTTTAACAATTATTAATTTTAATTTTAAAATATATATAGAAAAATATTTATTTAAATAAAACTAAAATGAATATGAATTAAATATATAATTTAATCATTAAATTATGATTTTAATTATTATAATTTAGAAAAATTGTGTGATTGTGATTGTGATTGTGATATTACATTAGATTCCTTGTGCCCTAATATTTTTTTTAATTAAATAGATCCACCTCTTGCATTTCTTCAAAACCATTCATATTATTATTGTGAAAAATAAATTTTAAATAATGATTAATATTCAACATATAAATTTTATTATTATTTATTTATTTTATAATATGTTACAAATTAAATATTACAATTTTTAATTGAAAAGAAGATAAAAATTCCATTTAATTCAAATGCTATTAATTCTCAAATTTAAGATCATACTATTATCTTCATATTATCCTTTAAAAACATTTTTTTATCCTTTACTCAAAAATTTTAAACATGGGAAAATTTGTAGATGATTGAATGCATAAATGAGGTTTATTATGCCATAAAATGTACAAAAGGGATATAGTTGAAGTTTTAGGCCCTTGTAGTCATACCAAGGGACATATAGGGTTGAGGGTCCAATGTATAGGGTAGAGGGTTGAGGGATTAAGGTAGAGAGTTTATTGGGGTTTAAGGGTTAAAGGGTTGAGGGTTGAGGGTAGAGGCCAGTTTAAGGGTTAGGGTTTAAGGGCCGAGGGTTGAGGGTTTAGGGTTTAAGGTTGAATGTTTAAGGTTTTAAGGGTTGATGGTTTAGGGTTGAGGGATTAGAGTAGAGAGGGAGGGATGGATGGAGCGACAGATGGAGGGAGAAGTGAGATAGAGAGGAGACTAGAAGAGGAGGGGGGGACAGAGATATATGAGGGTTGAGGATCCAATGTATAGGGTAGAGGGTTGAGAATTGAGGGTATAGAGTTGAGGGCGTATAGGGTTTAATATGGTTTAGGGTATTGGGTTGAGGGTATAGGGTTGAGGGATTAGGGTTGAGGGTAGAGAGTAGAAGGTTTAAGTGTTTAGGGTTTAGGGTTGATGGTTAAGGGTTGAGGGTAGAGCATTTAAGGTATAAGTTTGAGGGTATATGGTTGAAGGATTAGGGTTGAGGGTCCAATGTATAGGGTAGAGGGTATAGGGGTTGATGGATTAGGGTTTAAGGGTTGATGGTTTAGGGTTGAGGGATTAGGGTAGAGAGGGAGGGATGGATGGAGAGAGAGATGGAGGGAGAAGTGAGATAGAGAGGAGATTAGAAGAGGAGGGAGGGACAAAGATATATGAGGGTTGAGGAACGAATGTATAGGGTAGAGGGTTGATAATTGAGGGTATATAGAGTTGAGGACCTATAGGGTATTGGGTTGAGGGTATAGGGTTTAGGGATTAGGGTTGAGGGTAGAGGGTAGAAGGTTTAAGGGTACAGGGTTTAGGGTTTAGGGGTTTAGTGTTGATGGTTAAGGGTTTAGGGTAGAGCATTTAGGGTATAGGTTTGACTAGGGTATATGGTTGAATTATTAGGGTTGAGGGTCCAATGTATAGGGTAGAGGGTATAGGGGTTGAGGGATTAGGGTTTTGGGTTGAGGGTTGAGGGTATAGGGTTCAGGGTTTAAGGGTTGCGGGATTAATGGTTCAGGGTTGAGGGATTAGGGTAGAGAGTTTACTGGGGTTTAAGGGTTTAAGGGTTGAGGGTTGAGGTTTGAGGGTAGAGGGTAGAGGTCGGTTTAAGGGTTTAGGGTTTAAGGGCCAAGGGTTGATGTTTTAGGGTTTAGTGTTGAGTGTTTAAGGGTTTAACAGTTGATGGTTTAGGGTTGAGGGATTAGGGTAGAGAGGGAGGGATGGATGGAGGGAGAGATGGAGGGAGAAGTGAGATAGAGAGGAGACTAGAAGAGGAGGGAGGGACAAAGATATATGAGGGTTGAGGATCCAATGTATAGGGTAGAGGGTTGAGAATTGAGGGTATAGAGTTGAGGACCTATAGGGTTGAATATGGTTTAGGGTATTGGGTTGAGGGTATAGAGTTGAGGGATTAAGGTTGAGGGGAGAGAGTAGAAGGTTTAAGGGTTTAGGGTTGATGGTTAAGGGTAGAGGGTAGATTGTTTAGGGTATAAGTTTGAGGGTATATGGTTGAAGGATTAGGTTTGAGGGTCCAATGTATAAGGTAGAGGGTATAGGGGTTAAGGGATTAGGGTTTAAGGGTTGATGGTTTAGGGCTAAGGGATTAGGTAGAGAGGGATGGATGGATGGAGCAAGAGATGGAGGGAGAAGTGAGATAGAGAGGAGATTAGAAGAGGAGGGAGGGACAAAGATATATGAGGGACGTTGAGGATCCAATTTATAGGGTAGAGGGTTGAGAATTGAGGGTATAATATAGAGTTGAGGACCTATAGGGTTGATGGTTTAGGGTATTGGGTTGAGGGTATAGGGTTGAGGTATTAGGGTTGAGGGTAGAGAATTTAGGGTATAGCTTTGACTAGGGTATATGGTTGAAGGATTAGGGTTGAGGGTCCAATGTATAGGGTAGAGGGTATAGGGGTTGAGGGATTAGGGTTTAAGGGTTGAGGGTAGAGGGTAGAGGGTAGAGGGTAGAGGGTTGAGAGTTTAAGGGTTGAGGGATTAAGGGTTGAGGGTTGAGGGATTAGGGTAGAGAGTTTACTTGGGTTTAAGGGTTTAAGGGTTTAGGGTTGAGGGTAGATGGTCTTGGGTACTTGAGGGTAGAGGGTAGAGGCCGGTTTAGAGTTGAGGACCTATAGCATTGATGGTTTAAGGTATTTAGTTGAGGGTATAGGGTTGATGGATTAGGGTCGAGGCCAGTAGAGGGTAGAAGGTTTAAGGGTTAAGGGTATAAAGGTTTAGGGTTGATGGTTAAGGGTTGAGGGTAGAGTGTTTAGGGTATAGGTTTGAGGGTATATGGTTGAAGGATTAGGGTTGAGGGTCCAATGTATAGGGTAGATGGTATAGGGGTTGAGAGTTTAGGGCTTAAGGTTGAGGGTTGAGGGATCTTTAGATGCAAGTGAAATGTAGGCAAGCAATTGAAGGCCAGTGAATATTGGGGAAGTATTTTTTGTTCTAAAACCCCTAATCCCTGCTAGATCATAACAATTAGGCGCTAAACCCAGCCCTGAATATGGCGCTAAACCCGGTGCTAAACCCAGAGCTAAACCTAGCACTAAACCCAGTGCTAAACCCGACGCTAATTAGCACCTGATTTAGCACCTACTTGTTTTGATCGATGCAAAAAACACCAAAAATGGTGCCATCCTGATAAATAGCGCCAACTTTTTCAAAAAATTGGAGAAAAATACATTAAAACAGTGGGTGGAAGCAAAAAAGGGAGCTAATCACAGGGATTTGTTGTAGTGAAAGAGATGGAAAGAGATGGAGAGAAATACCTTTTAATGCTAGTAAGCCAAGGTGTGAAACTACTTGATGACTTTGATGTAAATAAATTGAAAGCACCCCCTAAAAGAACTGAAATTGATCCACCAAACACAGATCTAGTGGTTGCTCTAACCAATCAAATGAAAGATTTGCAACAACTTCTTGACATGCAAAGAGGAACCATAAAAAGATATCTGATGCAAGACATCTGCCCATATCCTTTTGATCAAACTGTCAAGATGATTCCTTTTCCCAAGCATTGTGAATTTCCCAAGTATGACAAATACAATGGTAAAATAGATCCTATAGATCATGTAAGGGAATTTCAAACCATGAGCCTTGAATTTACACACAAAGAGACTTATTTGATGAGATTGTTCCCATAAAGCTTAGGTGGACAATGTATGGAATGGTTCTCTAAACTTTCACCAGGTATTAAGACCTTTGAAGAGTCAGTTAATAAATTCATCACCCAATACTCCTATAACATCCAACATAAGATAACCATGAAAGACCTTTGCAATAAAAAACATAAAAAAGGGTGAATCATTCCTTATATTTTTACAAAGATGGAGAAGATTGTTTGCAAGATATACTCATCCCATACCTGAAAAGGAAAAGGGAAATCTTTATTAACAATCTAAATGATGATATGAGCTATAGACTTGAATTGAAATGTCCACCTACCTTTGAGAAAATGATTGAAAATGGAATCAAAATTGAAGAAGCCTTGGTCAAGAGAGAAGTCTTAAAAATTTACAATGAAGGAAACAACTCAGAAAAGTCTTCCAATCATTACAATAGCAATGAGAAAACCAAATTTTGGAAAAGAAACAAGAATGTTGGTAACAATGATAGTACAGCTGAAACCCAAAATACAAAACCAGTATTTAACTTGACAACTACTACCTCCAAGACCAATCAAAACACCAACCAAACCATCAATCAAAATGCCAACCAAAACAACAATCAAAGCAATGCTAAAACCAAACCACCACCATATCGAATATCATCAAATCAAAGAATATTTACACCTTTGGGACAGTCATTGGAATTAGCATTGAAGGAACTTCTTGCAGCCAAAGTTATAACATTACCAGAAGCAAGAGATTGGGAACCAAGATTTAAACTCTCTTGGTGGAATGATGCACACTACTGTGATTTTCACCACAACAAGGGACACAAAACAAATGACTGCATGCAACTAAAAAATTTGATACAAGATTTGATTGATAGAAAGGAAATATCAATAGAAGGACCCAAAACAAATGTTGATCATGGAGCATTCAAGAATCCTTTACCAAACTACGAAAAAGGGGAATCCTCTTCATCAAACACCAAAGGAAAAAACATGAACTATGTTTATGATTCTACCATTCTTCATATTGAGGTGCTTGATGATCAAACCCATGACAAGCAAGACTTTATTTTATCTGATAATCCAATTAACAACATCACAATTGAGCATAAAAAAGCCATTATTATAGCCGATAATCAAAACAAAGACATTGTCACAACTGAAAATCAACTTAATGACATCAACATCAAATCAAATCAAATCAATGAAATCACACTAATAAATATGATCACAAACATGGCTGCAAATGATAATCAAATTAATGTCATTAAAATCAGAGATAAACAAGACAACATTCTAGTCAATGCAACCATAAGAGCTCAGTCAAAATATGTCTTGAAGGGAAGTACTTCTAAAACATTTGTTGCCCCTTCAAATCAATACAACATTGTTGATTAATTGCACAAAATCCCAACTCAAATATCCATATTAAAACTCTTGAAAATTTCACCAACTCACAAAAAAATTCTAGAACAAGCTATAGTAGCCAAAAGAAAGATCACTATAAAAGCCTATGATGACGAAGAAAGATCTTCACAAGGAATAATTGTGCTACCAATTCAAGTAGGGACAATTGTAAAAGATATAATCTTCCAAGTGTTGGACAAGGATTTGACATATAATATACTCTTGGGACGTCCTTGGATTCATGAGATGCAAGCGGTGCCATCTACATATCATCAATGTTTGAAATTTCCTTTTAATGGACAAGAAATCACCATTTCAGTTGATTCCAACAATCCTCAATATTGCAACACACTTAAATCAGTCCAAGACACCTTTGTACCACACAATAGGGAAGCCATCACTCCTATTTCATCAAACAAGGTCAAATCAATTCTTTGTCAAATCATCCTGAGAAAAAGGTTTAGTCGAAGGATAAAGGTATTGGTGATTTCACTTCTTCAAACAATGAAAGACAACTAAATTCCTTATCAAAATAGTTTGAAAATATCCAATTGAAATACAAAGGCATGGGGGAATATGCTATTGATCAATCATTATGTCTTTCACAATTGATGCTTTCTCCTAAGTCATATGGACAACCATCCACATCAAAAAAACAATCTTCACAACCAACCACACTTTTTTAGGGTAAATTTGACAAAGCAAACACTTTTGTAGATGAGTCAGAAGACAAGGATGTTCTAAATTGATTGTACAAAGATGAAGAGACATCACAAGCATCAACTTCCAATGTACAAATAGAATAGTATGGTAAAGGGAAAAAAATCCTAGAAAAGATGGGGTACGAAGGAAACGGTCTTGTTGGAAAAAGAAAAAAAGGTATCATTGAACCAATTCAGCCAATCATAACCAATCCAAAAGATAAGATAGGGCTAAGGTACAGAGAAGAAACCAGGCAGTAGGTTGTTGAGAAAATCCTCCAATTGCAAGATAGTTCTGAAACTGATTCAAATGAATATGAATGGGACTCGCTATCTGAAGTATCTTTCAAAGACAAACAAGTTGATGTAATAAAAAGGTATGCACCAACACGTATGGAGGGACAGAGCTCAAGGTTTAGACCACTTGAATTTGGATCACAACATATCGATGACTCAAGTGAAGATGATCAGACTTTGAGTGAGATACATGATCTAGAGGAGAGTAACATCATAGACCTCGACATTGCTATTGAACACTTTGATGATGATGGAAATAGGAAACTTACCCCTTTTGACCTTAACCAATTTGACGATTCCTTGCCATTGGTACACCCCGAACTAATTGACTAGGACCAAACCGAGCTGCTAGACATACCTATCTTTCCAAACAATGACACCATTGTGAACTTCCTTTGATCTGATAATCTCAAAACATGTTTCACCAACGAATCTCATAACGAAGCTTCAGACAAGGGGAGTGCCAAATCTCTCAACTGCAAAACAATGAATATCAAAAATTGATCTAATGGTGATAACCATTTAATGGCAATATTAGATCAAGAAAAAGTAAAAATAAAGAGCGCATCTAATGGTGAAAACCTCTTTGAGGTGCCGAAAGATGGAAGATTTGACACTCTTCCCGAGCACTATCATGAGAGATCTTCAGTACTGATTGAGCCCACACATTCCATCAACATTGGTATAGCTGAAATAGTCAAGACTTTACATCTAGCAGCATCCATGATAGAGGAAGAAAAACCAAGCTTCACTAAGTTCTTTGAAGAGAGACAAATCAACTTTGCTTGGTCATACACTAACATGCCGGGGATAGATCCAGAACTTATAATGCATCATTTATCACTGCCACCTGGAGTGAAACTAGTGAAACAAAAGTTGAGAAAAATGCATCTGCATATTTCCCTACTGGTGAAAGTTGAATTGAAGAAATTACTAGACGTAGGATTTATTCGACCTATTGATTATGTTGAATGGATGTCAAATATTGTACCAGTTTCAAAACCAGATAGCAGCATCAAGATATGTACGTATTTCAAAGACCTTAACAGGGCTTGTTCAAAAGATGATTTTCCTTTTCCTAAAATTGACATCATTGTAGATTTGATAGTTGGACATGAAATGCTATCACTCATGGATGGATTTTCAGGTTATAATCAGATAAAAATAACACCAGAAGACCAAGAGAAAACTGCTTTCACATGCCCATGGGGTACTTTCTGTTGGAACATCATTCCTTTTGGGTTGAAGAATGTTGGGGCTACTTATCAATGTGTGATGACCACCATCTTTCATGACATGATGCACACCTTTATGGAGGATTATGTAGATGACTTGCTAACCAAATCTTACACTAGGGAAGGACATCTAGAAATTCTAGACAAAATCTTCACCAGTTGGAGAAATTCAATGTGAGGTTAAACCCAAAGAAATGTGTATTTGGTGTGACATCAGCTAAACTTTTGGGGTATATAGTATCAGCTAAAGGCATTAAGTTGGATCCTGCGAAAGTCAAAGCCATCATGGAGATGCCTCCTCCTAAGAATATCAACCAACTCAAATCTTTATAGGGACAATTCTAGTCTATTAGGAGGTTCATTGCACAATTGGCAGATGAAACTCATCCTTTTAATCACTTGCTACACAAGAATGTTCCTTTCAAATGGAATGAAAAATGTGAAGCAACTTTTAATCAATTGAAGCAGTATCTGATGTCACCACCTACACGGGTACCGCCAATTGAAGGAAAACCATTATTACATAGCAACAACAAAGGTATCTTTGGGCGCTCTACTGGCACAAGAAGATTATGTGGGAAAAGAAAGGGCTATTTATTACATTAGTAGAACATTGAATGGCTATGAAATCAACTACACATTCATTGAAAAAGCATGGTTGGCGGTAGTATTTACTATTCAACAACTAAGACACTACATGTTAACTCACACCATCAAACTCATAGAAAAAATTGATCCATTGAAGTACCTACTCAGTAAAGTTTCCCTGACAAGAAGACTAGCCAAGTGGGTAATGATATTGAGCAAGTTTGACATCCAATATGTGGATAGGAAAGCAATCAAGGGCCAAGCGATAGCTGATCAGCTAGCTGAAACACCATTACAAGATGATCATCCCATGAGCATTGAGTTTCCAAATGCAGATGTCCTTATAGTGTCAACACGATAGTGGATGTTATACTTTGATGGATTTTACACACAACATGGGTCAAGTGCCAGAATCCTATTTGTCACACCTCAAGGATACACCATTCCAGAGTCCTACAGGTTAATGTTTCCTTGTACTAACAACATAGTTGAGTACGAAGCATTTATCATTGGTATCAAGATAGACATGGAGTGGAAAATCACAGAGTTGCAAGTCTGTGGTGATTCTCAATTGGTCATAAATCAAGTGAATGATGACTACCAGACAAAAGATGACAAATTGATGTTGTATAAAAGAATGGTCGATGACTTCAAGAAGTAATTTGTGGAGATCAAATTTGAGCAGATCCCTAAAGGGGACAACAAAGTTGTTGATGCTATGGCGACCATTGCTTCTCTCCTAAAAATACCAGAAAAATGAGCATGTTATGAGTTCATGGTGGAACAAGTGTTTAACCCTGCCTATGATAACCCTGACTCCCAAGTCATATGCCAATTAGTCAACGTTGAATCCTCAATCTATGGGAAGATCTACACCTATCTAAGAGACAACACCCTACCACCTGATCTATCCCGAAACCAGAAATGTAACTTTATTCGACAAGTAGCTCGACATACCCTAATAGTTGATGTAATTTACCGACAAGGTATTGAGGGTACTCTCCTTTGGTGTCTTGAACGTAATGAAGCTGAAACTGCTTTATGCGAGGTTCATGAAGGTATCTGTGGAACTCATTCAAGTGGACTAACTCTCGCTAATAAACTCCTATGTTTGGGGTATTACTGGCTGAATATGGAAAAAGAGTCTTTTTAATTTGTCAAGAAATGCCAAAAATGTAAAATTCATGGCAACCTTATACATGCACCAGCACAGGAGCTACAACTGTTTGCATCAACATGCCCCTTCTGTCAGTGGGGACTAGATCTTGTCAGTAAAATTCATCCATCTTCGTCAAATGGACACAAATTCATCATCACAGCCACAAAGTACTTTACATAATGGATTGAGTTGTTCCCCTAAACACAATCACAAGAAAAAAAATTGCTTCTTTTATCCTAAATTACATCATCTGTTGGTACGACATTCCTCAGTCCATTGTCACTAAAAATGGTAGACCTTTCAAGAATCATGATGTCGAAGAACTTTGTGAAAGGTTTCATATCCAACATCATTTTTCAACACCGTACTACCCTTAGGGAAACGGCCAGGTAGAGGCCTCAAACAAAACCATCCTGAAGATCCTGAAGAAAGTTGTCAACGATGTTGGACAAGACTGGCACGTTCAACTGAACCCTACTTTGTGGGCTTACAGAACCAATATCCATACCCCAATAGGATCCACACCATACGCTCTTGTTTATGGATCAGAGGCCATTCTACCTATTGAGGTTGAGCTACCATCACTCTATGTGTCACTAAAGGGGATCATTTCAGATGAATATTATAGAGTGTCTAGGCTACAGGAATTAGAACTATTGGATGAGCGTCATCAAAATGCAGTGGATCATTTGAAATCCTATCAACAAAGGATGTCCAGGAGCTACAATCATAGGGTCAAACCAAGAACATTTCAAGTTGGTGATTTGGTCTTGAAAGAAAATCCTCGTAATCAACAGGATCGAGAAAAGAAAGGAAAGTTTGAACCAAACTGGCTAGGTCATTTTGTTGTCATGTCAGTCTATGGATCTGGAGCATACCAGTTGTCTACACCTGAAGGGTACTTGTTCGACGATCCTATCAACAGTCTTCATCTCAAGAAGTTCTACACCTAATTCATCCAATGCATGTTAAAAATATTGAAAAAAACACAAAAAAAGAGAAAATTCCCTTAAAAAATCATTACCCTGATGAAAACCTAGCAAACAAGTGTCTTGGTGACAACAAAAAAAGCAAAAAAAGTCAAAAATACAAAAAAAGCAAAAAAGTCAAAAATACAAAAAAGAGAAAAATCATAAAAAATCATAAAATCTAAAAAAAGTGCAATAAAAATTAGTGAAAACGTGGTAACAGGCACTATTTGTGATAGATTAGCTTTTCCATTTATTTGAGCATGTTTTGGTCGTTCACTTTCACCATCATTTTTCTTGTCATCGAGAAACCTCATGTACATATCCTGGCATTGCGGTCGTGTCTCACCTTGGATTGGGGGAAAAATCCTAAACTCGCTAGGGGCAATAAACTTTGAGCTTAAACCAACAAACAAATAGCAGTATGACAACACCACAAACACAACGATCATAGTGCAGCTTAACATTGAACATCAATCAAAAAAAAAAAAACGTTACACATCAACCATCCAAATCAAACAAAAAAAAAATCAAAACAAATTTAAATGGATGATGTTCTTATGAATCATGTGGTTTTATCACTTTGGCATGTATGTTCAACAGTTGTATCTTGATTTTTGTTATCATTTCTCTGGAGCAACTCGATGATGTCATGGACTAGAGGAGCTAGGAAGGAGAATGATATTTTCTTTGTCTATTGTCTGTGAGTTAATCATTACTACTATGCAAATTGTCACGGGACATGCTCTACAAAGTATCATTGATGAAATTCTAAATTTGCATAGGAACATGACTAACTCTTGCCTGTTTACACGAGAAATGCTCAGGTCATCTCGGTTTAATTATACCTAGATGCTTGTGTTAACTTGCAATATCAAAAATCATGGAAGTAGTACTCAGGTCATCATGGTTTAATTATACCATCAATGTTTGTACTCAATTTCAACATTTTAAAGGCTTAATGATGATAAAAGCATGACAAATTGACCATTATGATGACAACATTGCATATTAGTTTTGCACGATTAAGTTAGATTGCATCCATATTAGTTTTGCATCTTTGTTTATGGATTTTCCAAGGCTGGAAAGATTTTAAAATGATGTTATTGTTACCAATTTTTAGCGTATTGCTTAAAATTAGTAATCACAAAAGCAATTATTTGTTGGGGTACATAAATTTTTATTACGTTTCATCAAATGAAATTTTTGTTCTCAGAATGAATGTTTGTTTAGGAATTATTTGCAAAATCATTCAACAGTTTACACTAAACTGGTTGACAGTTCAACAAAGCAGAAAATAAACAAATTTAATTGAAGAAAACAATGTTCAGACTGAACCATTCAACTGAACCAATTGTTTTGTATAAGGCATTGCAGATTTAAGAGCAGAATGCAGGAAAATCATTCTTGATTACAGAATATATGTTTTAGAGCAATTGTAATTGCATTGTTGCATTGTGCAAACAGAATAAATTCAAGAAAAATAATGGAAGCCATTGCATGCCATGAATAATTCATTTATTGAGAAGAATGTTCTGTAATCCCACACAAGTTGTGGGAGTAGCCTAATTTGATTTCTTAATCAAATACTGAATACAAGTAAAATGCAGATTACACAACTGAAAGTAATGTAACAATAAGGTGAGAAGGTGATTCATCATTGCCTGGAATGACAAATCATTGTCGTAGTTGTGTTGATCTATTTTCAGCTCCAACATCAGTTTCAACTCCAGCTCCAAGTTTACCTGCAAAATTGTGAGGGGTGATATTAGAGCAATGAGGAATCACATTTCATCTTATCCCTACATTACCAACAGAAATAAAATTTACATTTTATCATGCATTCGCCAGATGATTAACCTTGAAAAGCAAAGCATCAAAAGGAACCATTGAATTAAATGTTTTTACTAACTGGTTTGTGTCATGTGCAAATACAGAGAAAAAATCAGAAAAGAATCATTGATCCATTTTATTTCTAACATTGTTTGTGCCATGTGCAGATACAGGAAACATAATGTTGTTGATTATCAGGTATCATTATGAGTGGAGAAAAACGTGGCTCCCACAAGGGTAGAGCCCAGCTCATTAAAAAAAATGTATGCAGCATAAACATTATGAAGTTAGTATAATGTTTCACAAAGTTCCAGATGGCCACCTCATATTAAAGAAGTCATTGCATTATTATAATGGCAAAGATAGAATCTTTTTTAATTTTGAATGAGCAAGACTTTAAAATCAGCCATGATAGGTATACAATTTGGAGCAGCTACTATGATTGTAAAATAAAGGAAACAGTTATTTCATGCTTTATTTTTCAGCAAAAGAAACATTCTTCAGTTTTTGCATCAAGTATTTTCAGAGACATTGGCAAATATGTAGAGCTCAAAATGAACAAAAATTCTCTCATTGCTGCCTTCTGAAATTTCAATATAAAGGGAAGCTGGAATTTTATAGATATAAACATATTCAGCTTATGTGGTTGTTGCCATTATAAATAGAAGAGATTCACAAGAGCCTTCGGGAAATAATACATAAACCATTATACTTTCTAAAGTATAAAAACAACAACTATCAAAGCTACGAAAATTCTAGTATTGAATTCAAAATACAATGAGCATATGAGTACCTATTTTCAGAGAGAAAATCATAACAACAGAAAAATACATTCAAGGCATACAGAGACAACAGGTATCAATAGCGACCTCTCTACAAGAGGGTTTTTGAAAGAAGTGAAAACGCATTTCAACATTCTCTGTATCATGGGGGTTGAATCAGTGTGTAAGATACAGATAAAGAAGGGGAAAGTGTATTTCTTTTGTGAATAAAGCCATATCATACACAACTTCTTTAACATCTTCATAAAAACTTCATAAACCTAGACTCCAAAAATCTGAAGAGGCGCTCATGGCGGCCTGTATAAGCTTTCAAAAGCTTAAAAAATGAAAAAAAAAAACTTTCAGATTCAACCTAAACTCATTTTACCAGCTTTAAATCCTCCAAAATATGTTAGATATCGCAAAATCTATTAGATATGGCATCCAGTGCAAAGAATTCCAGCTCAAACATGGCTAGGATTTCTCATGATAGCGGCCAAGAAAAAGACAAGTTTAATACAAAAAGCAACAAAAAATTACTCATAACTCGCACCCTAAAAGCTTCAAAAAGCTTTCAAAATGAAGCAAGAACTTCCAAATCTATAGCAAAACCAAACTTACCTTCTTCAAGATCTCCAAAAAATCTTCAGAAATGGCGTACAGAGGTAGGGTTTCCAGCTCAAAAGGTCGACCTGGGTTTTCTTCATGGTGGCGCCCAGAAGTTTCCAACAGAAAAAGAATAAAATGATAAATGAATGAAGTGCATGTCATGTGATTTAGGGTTAAAACCCTAGAAGGTTCGATGAAATCAAAGGCATTTTTTCCTTAGTTTTTATTTTAAAAAACTTCATTCCTTTTTTCCCATGTGTGGCATCTCTTTGCCATTAAATGTCTTGGAAAATTTTAGATGTTTCTTAAAGATATAAATTTTGCTTTAGGCCTTCTTATTTTTGCATTTGAGAATTGACGTAAAACTTTATTTATAATCACTTATAAATAAATGTTATAAAATGCAAGGAATAAAATACCTCTAGTGTATTAGAGTTATTTAAAATATTTTTGATTTTGCATTAAAATTATTTTGTAAAACATTTATTCAAAGTGATAAATTATAAATCACTTTTTAATAAATGCTATTATTGAATGCAAAAAAAATATGTTTTTTGAATCAAAGAGAGTCAAATAGAGCTTTTTGAAGACTTGCTCAAATCATGGTAATGATTGATAGAAATATGCCAACATATTGAGAGAAATCAGGAGTTTTGAGGCAATTGTTTGAGAGTTTTGCATCAGTTTTGAATTCTTTTTTATTTGACTTGAGTCAAGAAGGGATTTGAAGCACATGGCAGTTTGATACTTTCAGTTTTGAACCTGATTTTTAGGGGTTTCTGTTTGCATACGGCTCACCAAGATGGTTATTTTTGACAACTCTAGTTGGAGTTGGTTGGCATTGCATGCCTTTTTTGGAGGAGACATTGACAACACATCAGATTTTGGAGCTAGAATTCAATTTCGAATTTTGGAGAACCTTTCTATAAGTCTTTCTTTTCTTTCAGTATAGGGGTTAGTTCTTGGTTGGGAGATTGTTATGAGAGCTTTGTTCACACTTTGTAACTCATTTTCCTTAATGATATTTACAGTCTTATGGAGCATATTTTGACCTTTGTAATACACATACTCATTTTTTCTCAATAGAAAGTCATTTCCTTCACCTATTTTCTTTGTTGATTTAGTATTGGTTGTGAATTGCATGATAAAGTTATGTAGTATTCTTTATTTTATCATATTCCTTCAATGTTGGATGCAAGAATATTATGTCATAGTGCAGGTTTATGTCAGTGATCTCTTTCTCTTGCATTTATATTTGTGAAAACATCATTGTTTTCCTTGTGTTTAAGCATTAGAACAGTCAGAGCCTTACATAGAATCATTTTTGTAGACATAAATCTCTGTGTTGTGAGATTGTTCAACTTTATTGAGTTTTTTGTGAGTTCCAACAGTTTTGTCAAAATTTTACCTTTGGTGTACGACCTGTTAGTGATAGGTTCAAAATTTTAAGTATATCCTTCTTTCTCTTTTCCTTATCATCTTTTTAGTATTTTCAAGTTATCTAAAGGGGAACTAGCCCATAATCTGGAGGTCCACTTCATTCCTAGGTCACCCACAACCTCGAAGTGTTCCCATGTGTCAATAGGTTGCTATAGTTCATAGCCTAGCAAGGGTGAAAACCTTATTTGACAACAGTTTTTAGCATGCCCGGTGGGACAGAGAACTATTTTTCAGTCTTAAACCAAAATTATCATACTATTGTTTGGTATGTGCAGCAGAAATTACAGTCTTTAAGAGACAAATTTTAGCATACTTGGCGACTTCGAGATCAGATTTAGCAAAACCAGTGCATTGTTGCTCATGAGAAGAGTACAAACTAGGAGTAACTCAGTTATTTTTGAGTATTTGCAGTTGTCCCCACCTAGAAGAAGGGGGAGAGAAGTCCAGAAAGTTCAAAAGACAGTTGTTTATTCTAGAAGAACCAAGTCAAATCCTCCTGCTGAGGATAGTCATACCACTACTCAAGTTGTTTTTGATGTAATAATCCCTATGGCTCGACCACCACCCAAAAATCAGTTGTTTGTTGCTTTTAACCAAGGCAGCCCACTGAATTTGGCCCAGCATGATGAAATTCCTATTGCTGCCTTGAAAATTCTACCATATTTTCATGGCGAGGATCATACCACTCCAACAGAGCATATAAAAGATGTTGCTAACCTGTGTGTCGTTCATCATGTGACTGAAGAAAATGTTGCACTCAGATTGTTGGCAGCATCATTTAAAGGACAAGGCTTACAATGGTTCAGAGGCCTGCCTGTCAACTCCATAGCAACATGGGATGAGTTAGGCAGCCAGTTGTGCAAGTTTTTTGAAGATAAATCGGACCATTTTTCATTGGTGGGGCAGCTTTCTACAATCAAAAGAGCTCCTCATAAAGTTATGTCAAATTTCAACCACTGTTTCCAGAGAACGTGGGATATAATTTCACAAATGGTAAGGCCTACTACTAATCATGCATTTTTATACTATTTAAGAGCTTTAAATAGTGAAATTTATGTAATGATTCAATTGATGGGAGGGGATACACTTCCTACAACATATGTTGTAGCTGTTAGAGCTGAAAATAGACTCATACAAGCTGGTAAAATTGTCCCAAGGCCACCTATGCCAATATTTCCTGCAGTTCAGCCACCAATCCCTATGCAGTTACCTCCTTTAGCTATTATTCCAAGTGCACCAGCATTTCCAGCACTTGATACCCAGCCTAACAGCCAAGAAAATGCATTTCCAACTTAGTCTAACGAACTGCAAGAGATTAAAAGCCTTTTGAGAACCTTTGGCAATGAGATGGTTAATCTCAAAAAGTAGCAAAATCAAGGTTTCAGGCCTTATTAGCCCTCATTTCAATCTAATTACCAGTGAAATCAGACCAACAGACCATCTTATCGGCCTTATAATCAAGGCCAAAGATTTGCTCCTAACCCAAGGCCATATCAAGCTTATGACTCCAATGTTGCAAGCACTTCCAAAGAGCTTGCACCTATCCAGAACAATTTAGTTCAAGATTATGAGTGGTGCTTTCCGTGTAGTCAGCCCCATAATCAGAGTACCTGTGTAAATGGGTTGCTTAATCAAGCCTTGATGGTTCAGAACAGTCCAGCAATGTAGTCTAATGTGCCTGTAGCAACTGAAGTATAGCAACAAGAGCAACAGACACATGAGTCTACATTCCTAAACTGGCAAGGGGAAGAATTTTGCAGAGTGAACCACGCTGGTTCTTCAATTGTAAACAACACACAGTAAAAAGAGGGCAATAGATGAAGGACATCAGCCTGATAAAGTTCAAACTCAATCGAAACAAGGGCCGAACCAGAATTAGAATGCTCCTAGCTCATCAAAAGTTGACCAAATATGAATGCTACCAAGAGGGCAGCCTTTGGTAGGAGGGCAGCAGCCTGATTCATCAGTTCAGGTGCCTTCAGTTAAAGGTGATGTTTTTCCTCCTAAAGGTCAAGTTAAACCTACTACATCTTTCAATATACTTGAGCATATGAATAAAATTAATGTACCCATGTCAATATGGGATTCTTTGAGTATTTCGGGTCAAAAGGACCTGCTTCAATCTGCTTTATCAGGTTTAAGTGTCTCAGATGAGCCTAGTGTAGAAAAGGAGAAGGTTGTGCTGACTAGTATTGTTGTTAATGATAAAGAACAACAAGTTGCTAAAGCCAAGCCACCTCCTTTTTATCTGTCATTGATCATAGGAGATCATCTTGTTCACAATTGTATGATTGACTCAGGGGCTAGTAGTTCAGTTATGCCCAAACCAATTGTTGATAAGTTGGGAATTGAATATGAGCCACTAGAAAAGGGGGTAGTACAATTGGATGGTACTATTGTTAACACAGTAGGGGTCATTAAAAATCTGAGCTTAACTTTACATGCCTGTCCAAATTTTGCAATACCACGGGATATCTACATTATAGAGTTGCCCCCATACTTTTCCCTTTGTTTATCTAGGGATTTTACGGCCAAAATAGGTGGTTACCCATCTTCTAATTAGTCTCATATGTTGTTCAGAACCAGATATGGTACTAGAGTCACTGTTAAATCAGAACCCATAGCCAAAGTTCATATTGAACCTTACAATCCATCTCCTATCAATGCCAACTTGTTTACACGTGTACTAGTGGAGCAGCCTGTTGTTCAAGAGGCTGAAATTCAAACAGAAAGAACATCAGATATTCTTCCTAAAGAGTGGGCATCTCAAACTCATGAAGTTGGTACAGGTAAGCAGTTGGAGGAGGTTGACATTGGTGTTTATATGATGCATGAGACTAACTCTTTTATGCCTAATATTGAAAAAGACAAAGAACAGCACAGTGAACAGCATGAAAATGATGTGTGGGAGTTGTATTTTGATGGCTCAAGGAGTAGGGTAGGTGCTGATGGTGGATGTATGCCGGTATCACCAGAAGGTCAGAAGTACTATTTAGCTTTCAGATTATGTTTCAGCTGTTCTAATAATTCTGTTGAATATGAAGCTCTAATCCAAGGCTTGGAGTGGGCAATACAAAGAGGTATTAGCTACCTAAAGGTTTACGGGGACAGCGAGTTGGTTGTTAATCAAGTAAGAAAGTTTAATGTTGTTAAAAATGATGCACTCAGATCTTATCGGAATAGAGTATGGGACCTCTTAAAGGGATTTGATGCATTTAATTTGATTTCCATACCTAGAACTCATAATAACATGCTGATAGACTAGCTGTTGTAGGAGTTGAACATGATATTCCAAAAGAAATTAGCAATGATAAAGCTAGTCAGCATATTAAGATTGTTGTTAGACCTATTGTGCCTGATAATAACATACATTAGCAAGTTTTTGAAAGTGACCAGCAGATTGTGAGCTTTTTAAGAGAAGAAGCTGAGTTTTCATATACCAATTAGGAAAAGCTACAGCACCAGTACAGTGACCAGATTATTCAGCTCAAAAACAACAAGTTTCCAAAAGGCTTGGTCACTCTAGAATCTGTTTTTAATACAGATGATGAAGCTAGAAAACCCAAGGGCAGTATTCAAGTTCAACAAGATCACTACAAAGAAGTTGAAGTTTTCAAAGAGAAACTTCTTAAATTAGGCAAGGTATGTATAGCTAAAGAGAAGCATGTTCTTATTCAGCTTTGTCAAGAATTTAATGATATATTTGCCTAGAAATATACTAATTTAAAGGGATTTAATCCCCAACTTGCTCAACATACCATTGAACTTGAGCCTAATGTCAAACCTATTAGGAAAAAACAGAGACCTTTGAATCCTAAATTAGAACCTTTGATGAAAAAGGAACTAGATAAGTTGATTGAAAGCAGCATTATTTTCCCCATCAAGCATACCTCATGGGTTTCAAACCTAGTACCAGTAAGGAAGAAAAATGGTGAAATAAGACTATGTGTAGATTTTTGTGACTTAAATAGGGCCTCCTTAAAAGACCGTCATCCTTTGCCTTCTATGGAGTAGATACTTCAAGTAGTTTTAGGGTCTAAAAGGTTTTCCTTATTAGAAGGCTATTCTGGTTACAACCAGATATTAGTGAAAAAAGATTAGTACAAAACAGCCTTCACCACAAAATGGGGAACTATGGCCTATCAGAAAATGCCCTTTGGTTTGTCTAATGCTGGGGAAACATTTTAGAAAGCCATGGATATGGCCTTTTAGGGTTTAATGTACAAGATTTTTTTAGTATATCTTGATGATATCACTATTTTTTCTAAGGAGGCTAAGGATCATCTGAATCATTTGAGGCAGATTTTTGAGAAATGCAGGGAATTTGGGATATCACTTAATCCCAAAAAGTGTGTATTTGTTGTTCATGAAGGCATATTGCTTGGTTATGTGGTGTCTAAATAGGGTATTACTATTGACCCTGAAAGAATAAGTGCTATCTTAGCTCTTCCTTTACCAGCACACAAAAAAGGTTTGCAGAGTTTTATTGGTAGGATTAACTTTGTTAGGAGGTTTATCCCTGACATTGCTGATTTATTAAGTCCACTAACTCATGTTGAGAAAGAATGTACCTTTAAGCTGGACTAAGGATGGGAAAATAAGTTTTGAACTTATTAAAGAAGCATTAGCAGCTGCACCTACACTTCTGAATCCTGATTTTTCTAAGGATTTCATTTTATATGCCTATGGAAATATTGATTCACTTTCAGCCATGCTTGTATAGCGAAATGATGAAGGATCTAAACAGCCTGTGGCATTCTTCAATCAGGGACTCAAAGATTATTAGCTCAAGTATACTTCTGTAGAGAAACATTTTCTCGCTGTTAGAAGAAGCTTAAAGAAGTTTAGGCACATGCTTTCCAATAACAAGATTATACTGATGGTTGCTCATCCAAGTGTGAAAAAGTTTTTACTGAACAAATATTTGAGCGATAGAAGAGTTGGTTAGGTCACTAAAGTGATGGAGTATGACCTTGAAATAAAGGTTACCAAACTAATAAGAGGGAGAGGTCTCTGTGAACAGCTTACAGAGGATAGCAACAGCAATATAAAGGAGGAAAGTTATGTTTTAGCACTTCAAGATGGAGAACAAGCTGCTATACCTGCTCCTACAGGTTGGATTGTAGAAATGACACATTTTTTATTGACTGATGAATGCCCTCCTGATCTAACTAAATCCAGAAGAAGATATTATCGACTGCAATCCATACTTTATGTTCTTTTAAATGGTTTATTGTTTAGAAGAGATTTTCATGGTGTCTTATTGAGATGTATTGAAGCTGATTAGGTTGATAGAGTATTGCATGAATTCCATCAAGGGTCAGCTAGTGGACACTTTTCTCCAAGAGCTACAGCTCTTAAAATAATGAAAGGAGGCTATTATTGGCCTACCTTATTTAGAGATGCTCATTTATGGGTAAGGAAGTGTAAGGAATGTGCCATTTTTGTTGGAAAAGAGAAGTTGGCAGCCCTTTTGCTACAACCAATTCAAATTGATCAGCCCTTCATGAAATGGGGTTTGGATTTCATTGAGGTTATAAACCCGCCATCAAGTGCAGGCCACAAGTGGGTGCTCACAGCCACTAATTATTTTTCAAAATGGACTGAAGTTGTGGCACTCAAAGAGGCTAATGAATCTGTTGTTCTGAATTTCTATGAAGAGTTAGTTACCAGATTTGGTATCCCAAATTCTATTGTTTTAGAAAATGCCTTTGATTTTGTGAGTGTTAAAATTTTTGACTGGGCTGTTAAGAATGGTATATATCTGAATACATTCTCTAATTACTATCCGCAGGGCAATGGATAGGCTGAGTCTACTAACAAGAATCTCCTGAGGATCATTAAGAGAACTATGGAAGGAAATCAAAGAGCCTGGTACACCAAGCTGAAATCAGCCTTGTGGGCTAATAGGATTACATCAAAAAGGTCTACAAGACTTTCTCCATACATGTTAGTGTACGGAAAAGAGGCAAGACTTCCCATTTCAATTGAACTCCCAGCCCTTGATCTGGTAAACCAGCTTGATATCATTGAGGAAGAGCCTATTACAGCAAGGTTAGCTCAGTTAATTGAACTTGAAGAACTCAGAGCTGAAGCAGTGAAAAAGATTGAGCAACATCAGGCTCAAATGAAAATTTCATTCGATAAAAAGGCATCTCCAAGGGTGTTCCAAGAAGGTGACATAGTGCTAAAGTGGGGTGAACTGAAAATCAGACCTGGAAAGCACTCCAAATTTGATTCATTCTAGAGTGGAACTTTCATTGTTACTGAGAAGAAACAGCACAATGCCTTCCAACTGTCAAAATTTGATGGTGAATTCGAACCAATCCCAGTGAATGGGATTCACCTCAAGCATTGCTTTTGAGGTAGGATCTAATCTGTATATATTTTTAGTAGTTTCTAGATATCAATAAGTGCTTTTGCACATAGATTAGTTGCATCTAAAGTTTTCCCTAAGTGTTGTTTTGCACAATTGGTAGTCTTCTCTGAGTTTTGCTGGAGAAAAATGAGAAAAGGACTTTACTGCTACTATTTTTAGTTCAATAAAATAGAAACCTATTATTCATAACATGGAATGAAGTTTCAATGTCATAAAAAATAGATGTATACTCCATGGAACTAAAACTAGTAGTAGCAGACTTACAAACTTACAGACTTACAAGAAGTTACAACAAAAAAAGGAACTTTGTACAAGGTTTTCTTATTCAAAAAGAGACATAAATAGACTCAATACCCAATGGATAAGCAAGGCACTGGCCTTTTTTGTTTAGCAGGCAAACATCCCTGAGAGGTCGCCATAAATGTTACCAATTTTTAGCATATTGCTTAAAATTAGTAATCATAAAATTAATTATTTGCTGGGGTACATAAATTTTTATTACAAGTCATCAAATGAAATTTTTGTTCTCAAAATGAAGGTTTGTTTAGGAATGTTATGAAAAATCATTCAACAGTTTAGACTAAATTGGTTGAAAGTTCAACAAAGCAGAAAATAAACAAATTTCATTGAAGAAAACAATGTTCAGACTGAACCATTCAAATGAAGCAATTGTTTTGTATAAGGCATTGCAAATTTAAGAACAGAATGCAGGAAAATCATTCTTGATTACAGAATATATGTTTTAGAGCAATTGCAATTGCATTGTTGCATTGTGCAAACAGGATAAATTCAAGAAAAATAATGGAAGCCATTGTATGCCATGAATAATTCATTTATTGAGAAGAATGTTCTATAATCCCACACAAGTTGTGGGAGTAGCCTAATTTGATTTCTTAATCAAATACTAAATACAAGTAAAATGCGGATTACACAACTGAAAGTAATGTAACAATAAGGTAAGAAGGCGATTCGTCATTGCCTGGAATGACGAATCATTTTCGTAGTTGTGTTGATCTATTTTCAACTCCAACATCAGTTTCAACTACAACTCCAAGTTTACATGCAAAATTGTGAGGGGTGATGTTAGAGAAATGAGGAATCACATTTCATCTTATCCCTACATTACCAACAGAAATGAAATTTACATTCTATCATGCATTCGCCAGATGATTAACCTTGAAAAGTAGGGCATCAAAAGGAACCATTGAATCAAATTTTTTTACTAACTGGTTTGTGTCATGTGCAGATACAGAGAAACAAATCATAAAAGAATCATTGATCCATTTTGTTTCTAACATTGTTTTTGTCATGTGCAGATACAGGAAACATAATGATGTTGATTATCAGGTATCATTATGAGTGGAGAAAAATGTGGCTCCCACAAGGGTAGAGCCCAGCTCATTAAAAAAAAATTATGCAGCATAAACATTATGAAGTTAGTATAATGTTTCACAAAGTTCCAGATGGCCACCTCATATTAAATAAGTCATTGCATTGTCATAATGGAAAAGATAGAATCTTTTTAGATTTTGAATGAGAAAGACTTTAAAATCAGCCATGATAGGTATACAATTTGGAGCATCTACTGTGATTGTAAAATAAAGGAAACAGTTATTTCATGCTTTATTTTTCAGCAAAAGAAACATTCTTCAATTTTTGCATCAAGTATTTTCAGAGACATTGGCAAATATGTAGAGCTCAAAATGAACAAAAATTCCCTCATTGCTGCCTTCTGAAATTTCAATATAAAGGGAAGCTGGAATTTTATAGATATAAACAGATTCAGCTTATGTGGTTGTTGCCATTATAAACAGAAGAGATTCACAAGAGCCTTCAGGAAATAATACATAAACCATTATACTTTCTGAAGTATGAAAACAACAACTATCAAAGCTACAAAAATTCTATTATTGAATTCAAAATACAATGAGCATATGAGTACCTATTTTCAAAGAGAAAATCATAACAACAGAAAAATACATTCAAGGCGTACAGAGACAGCAGGTATCAATAGCGACCTCTCTACAAGAGGGTTTTTGAAAGAAGTGAAAATGCATTTCAAAATTGTCTGTATCATGGGGCTTGAATCAGTATGTAAGATGCAGATAAAGAAGGGGAAAGCATATTTATTTTGTGAATAAATCCATATCATGCGCAGCTTCTTCAAGATCTTCATAAAAACTTCAGAAACCTAGACTCCAAAAAGCTCAGTCAGAGGCACTCATGGCAGCCTATATAAGCTTTCAAAAGCTTAAAAAATGAAAGAAAAAAACTTTCAAATTCAACCTAAAGTCATTTTACCAGCTTTAAATCCTCCAAAATCTGTTAGATATGGCATTCAGCGCAAATATTTCCAGCTCAAATATGGCTAGGATTTCTCATGATAGCAGCCAGGAAAAAGATAAGTTTAACACATAAAGCAACAGAAAATTACTCATAACTCGCGCCCTAAAAGCTTCATAAATCTTTCAAAATGAAGCAAGAACTTCTAGATCTATAGCAAAACCAAACTTACCTTCTTCAAGATCTCCAAAAAATCTTCAAAAATGGCATACAGAGGTAGGGTTTCCAGCTAAAAAGGTCGACCTAGGTTTTCTTCATGGTGGCGCCCAGAAGTTTCCAACAGCAAAAGAATAAAATGATAAATGAATGAAGTGCATGTCATGTGATTTAGGGTTAAAACCCTAGAAGGTTCGATGAAATCAAAGGCATTTTTTCCTTAGTTTTTTATTTTAAACAACTTCATTCCTTTTTTCCCATGCGTGGTATCTCTTTGCCATTAAATGTCTTGGAAAATTTTAGATGTTTCTTAAAGATATAAATTTTGCTTTAGGCCTTATTTTTGCATTTGAGAATTGATGTAAAACTTTATTTATAATCACTTATAAATAAATGTTATAAAATGCAAGGAATAAAATACCTTTAGTGTATTAGAGTTATTTAAAATACTTTTTATTTTGCATTAAAATTATTTCGTAAAACATTTATTCAAAGTGATAAATTATAGATCACTTTTTAATAAATGTTATTATTGAATGCAAAACAAAAATATTTTTTGAATCAAAGAGAGTCAAATAGAGATTTTTGAAGACTTACTCAAATCATGGTAATGATTGAGAGAAATATGCCAACATATTGAGAGAAATCAGGAGTTTTGAGGCAGTTGTTTGAGATTTTTGCATCAATTTTGAATTCCTTTTGAATTGACTTGAGTCAAGAAGGGATTTGAGGCACATGGCAGTTTGATACTTTCAGTTTTGAACCTGATTTTTAGGGGTTTCTGTTTGCATACGGCTCACCAAGATGGTGATTTTTGACAACTCTAGTTGGAGTTGGTTGGCATTGCATGCCTTTTTTGGAGGAGACATTGACAACACATCAGATTTTGGAGCCAGAATTCAATTTCTAATTTTGGAGAACATTTCTATAAGTCTTTCTTTTCTTTCAGTATAGGGGTTAGTTCTTGGTTGGGAGATTGCTGTGAGAGCTTTGTTCACACTTTGTAACTCATTTTCCTTAATGATATTTATAGTCTTATGGAGCATATTTTGACCTTTGTAATACAGATACTCATTTTTTCTCAATAGAAAGTCATTTCCTTCACCTATTTTCTTTGTTGATTTAGTATTGGTTGTGAATTATTACATGATAAAGTTTTGTGTTATTCTTTATTTTATTAGATTCCTTCAATGCTAGATGCAAGAATATTATGTCATAGTGCAGGTTTATGTTAGTGATCTCTTTCTCTTGCATTTATATTTGTTAAAACATCATTGTTTTCCCTATGTTTAAGCATTAGAACAGTCAGAGCCTTACATAGAATCATTTTTGCAAACATAAATCTTTGTGTTGTGAGATTGTTCAATTTTATTGATTTTTTTGTGAGTTCCAACAGTTTTGTCAAAAATTTACCTTTGGTGTACCACCTGTTAGTGATAGGTTCAAAATTTTAAGTATATCCTTCTTTCTCTTTTCCTTATCATCTTTTTAGTATTTTCAAGTTATCTAAAGGGGAACCAGACCATAATCTGGAGGTCCACTTCATTCCCAGGTCACCCACAAGCTCAAAGTGTTCCCATGTGTCAATAGGTTGCTACAGTTCATAGCTTAGCAAGGGTGCAAACCTTATTTGACAATAGTTATCTCTATCATTAATGGATTAAGTACATTTGACATTAACAAAAACATATCATTCTCATGTAGTGGCATAATCAATTGCATATCATACATACATTAGAAATCATTATTACATCATACATCCATCCATCCATTACATCATAATATTTACATTAGAAAATACAAAAATAAAATGCATTGCATATCATTTACATAATCAAACCCATCTCATACAGCATAAAGCATAGAGAATCATCATCCATACATCATATCATTATTGCATCCATACATAACCATAGCATCATCATATTAAAATGTGATATAAGCATTATAACGTAGAAATTAAATGCATTCATCATATGCATCCATCATAACTAAATATAGACATCATATAGATCACTAAATCACCGTTGCATATCATATAAATCTCAAAAATCATAATGTCAAATGTACAATGATATCCAAATATGTCAAGAGATACATCAAATATGGGAGTAACTCAAAGTCTCAACTAGATCAAGGTATACATCATGTCTCAAGTACATCAAAAGTGATCATAACATCAGAACTATGTGGTGCTACCCCCAGACGTTGTAGGAACTGAACCTCCTGCTACACCACCTGATGGTCCTGCCCCTAGATCTATGTGTGGTGGTCTTGTAACACCCCTGCTGGTAGTCCTGGAGTGACTACGCCCTGACCTGGTCGACTGTGCATAGTTGACCCACTGCTCTACAGGAACTACCTCATGGTATCTCAGCCTATAGTACTCAGCCTCCCTAGCAGAGTGTCATACCTCTCTAAGGTAATCTATTGTACTAGTACCCTCGGCAACTCTCTACAATCTCTCTACCACACCCTCTTCCTACTCACACCATTTTCTAAGGGTATCTCTCTCAGTTGTAAGGGTGGCAACCTAGGCCTATGCCTGTGTCTATAGTTGACCCTGTATCTGTGCCAGTTGACCCTGCAAATTTTGCACCTAGACCTGTAGAGAAACTATCTGTGTCTGTTGCTACTATGAAGGCAACCAAATCTACATATGTTGCTATGTTGTAGCCACCAGTGATCTCCTCTTCTGAGGCATTATGAGATCCAACACATGCACACCACTCCCATCACCTCCATCTCCATCTCCCCCACCATCACCTCTATCTCCTCCACCTCCTCCATCTCCATTCCCATCTCCATCATCACTATTCTCTCTCTCCTCCTCCTCCACCCCTCCTCTATCTCGGTGTTGTCTCATCATCTAACAAAGGTACCGACTCATCTAGACTAGATATCCATGGGAAGGGATGCACAAAGAAATACTGAGCATACTCCTCTGAAACTGTAGCCTCTATAATCTCCAGATGATAATCCCAAATCACTATCTGTAAACCCTGATACTCCTCAACCGCTGCATCATATGATAGCACATGCCCCCACTCTGGAATATCATGTCATCTTCGTGCATAAAGAGCTACTCGTTGGGGCTTGCCCTATACTATGCCATACTATTGAAGGACTCTCCTCAGAAGGAATCTCTCAATCACAAAAGGTGTCCTCCCAATCAGGTGCCTCAATGAGCATGAATAAGGAATCTATGTATCATGCTCTGGCCACTGCTCACAGTCCACATATGGCCACCATGTAATTGTATCGAGGTCATCCAGTACCCTCCTCCAGTACTCTAGTTTTTCCAGCTTATGTTGGACAATTGGGCCTATATATCCATGAACGTATGGCCTCTCTATTGGATGTTGTCTCTCCGCAATGGGACGAGTGACAGCTATGTGCTCCCACGCCCATATCTATAGCAATGTAACTCTAGCTGAAAAACTAGCCCCTCTAAGGTATACCACCTAGTGCAAATCATGATACAAATGTACAAGCATGCAGGAGCCCCAAGCATATCTGGTCCCCTGTGTGGTCATACTCTCCAAAATCTGACCCCATCCAACTAAGAGTCCCTTCAACCTGCGGTCAGGACATAGAAAACCTATGATAAATCCAGCAAGAACACATGGTAGTGTTGTGTGTGCATCAACCATCTCTCGCCATGGAATCTCATAGCCACATATCTGATCATCCTCAAAAAATATCTGAAGTGCATCAATCCCTCCCTACTCAGTCGAATCATACACCACCAACTCTCTGACAACAAGAATCCTCAAAATACAGTATACATCCTCGGGTGTCACTATCATCTCACTAGTGGGTAGGTGGAAGGTGTTGTGGTCATTGTGCCACCTCTTTGCCAAAGTAGTCAAAAGTCCCCTGTTAATCCTATGCTAGGGCATGTCAAGCAATGAAATTAATTCGTATTGTCCAATCACATTTAGATCAACCTAATCCAAATGTGGAATCAAATCCCAAGTCCTCGAGAAGCGCTCCTGAATCTATAGAACTGTTGAAGGCTCCTACCATCATAACATATCACAAATCAACAATCTTATCAATCAATCATCCTATCAATCTAATTAGCTCTGATGAGACTTTGATCAAATCTCGTGAGTTCTTATCATTGATCCTCACCTACATGAGGTCAATCATCAGCAACCTATCATTGATCCTCACCTATCATGAGGTCAATCATCATCAACCTATCATTGATCCTCGCCTATCATGATGTCAATTATCATCATCCTATCATTGAATATCACCTATCATGACATCAATCATCATCTAATCTATCAACATCATCAAACAACATCAAATCAACGGCTGACGTGATCAACAATCATCAAAATCAAGGAGTCTAATAAAAAATTCATCATTCTGCCTTAGATGCGCTAAAATAGTGTCTCAAAGCACTAAAAACATGGATGTGCCAGAAAATTACACCAATGCACCACAACAGGGCTTCAATGCGCCAAATCCATGAGCGCGCCATTAAATTTCATCAATGCGCCATTATGTTGCATCAATGCACTAAAATGACCTATGCGCTAAAACTTTGATCGAATGTGCTAAATCTTGTCTTCAATGCGCCAAAACTATCGTTGTGCTAAAAGATCCTATGGATGCGCTACTAAATTTCATGCATGTGCTATTTTACTATATGGGCTATAACTCTACATCAATGCACTAAAAATATAGCCCTATGCGCTAATCTACTAGATGCGCCAAAACAGTCTACCAATGCGCTACATCGAGTTCCCTATGCGCTAAAACGTGAAAAGGTAGAATTCAAACGTGAAAAAATGAGGGAAATTGACATTCAAAATTCACGAGGACGTTTTTCGAGGTACGTACCAAAGGTCCATACGTTGTCAGGCGGTTGTGACGTCGCGCGCGCTCAAATCGGTGGGTCTGGATCGGAATCACCATCTTGCTCAATTTGCACTAGGTTGCTCAATCACTCCAAGTTTTCAAATTGCAAATGCACAAATGAGTTTAAATCACATTGTTTTAACTTTTTAAGGGGGTGATTAAGTGGGAATTTGGTGGGATTGATTTATTTTATTTTTCAAAGGGCCTTAATTAATCATTTCATCACCTGGCAGGTTCATCATCATTTTTCAGGAGATAAATCGTCTTTGCATCATAAAATTTGAAATCATCAGAAAATCATCAAAATTTTGAAAAAATTTAAAAAATCATCGATTTATCTCCCGAGGGGGCATATATCCATAATCACTTGATATATCCATAATCACTTGAAAATCAGTGTCTGGGGCATATCAGAGATTTTTTGTCAGCTCACCAGCAAATCTTTCTTTGAAGCAATGTGTAAACACATCACTTCAAAGAGGGGAAAAATGTATACACCTAAAATTGGTCAGGATACTTAATTAAATACAAGTTATTCAATTAATGGACCTCTTATTTCGTCTACTTATAAATAAATTCTAAATTTATTTATATAGTTCATACTTTCTAATTCTTCTTATCTTAATTCATATTCCTCTAATTTTAATTAAATAAACAAATTCCAATAGTTTATTTTATTTAATTAATATCTTCTTACTAAATTTAAATTCTAAAATTTAAATTTAGTCACATGTCTACAACTTTTCCTCTTGCCACCTAATCTAATGTCTCATGAATTTGAATATCCTTAATATTTAAATTGGAATTATCCTCAACCAATTTTGAAACAAACTTTGGACACTTGGCTCTTCCATTTCATTTATTCTTCTAAACAATTGGCAAAGTGTTCTTTTAAAGGGAACCATCTCCATGATTCCCTCTAACTTCTTCATCCTCCACCATTCATCTCTCCAGCTAAAATCTTGACCGTTGGTTGTTGCCACAACACAATATGCCTTGGAAATCTTATAAATACAGCCTCATTCTACAACAAATGCATCCCATCTTTGAGAAAACTTACTCTACAGAAATCATACACTACAACAAATCCATGTGATTAGCTCCCTTTTTTTCTCCCTTTTTTGCTTCCACCCACTGTTTTAATGTATTTTTCTCCATTTTTTTGAAAATTTTGGCACTATTTATCGGGATGGCACCATTTTTGGAATTTTTTGCGATGATCAGAATAAGTAGGCGCTAAATTAGGTGCTAATTAGTGTCGGGTTTAGCACCGGGTTTAGCGTTGAGTTTAGTCTTGGGTTTAGCACTAGATTTAGCATCGGTTTTAGTTCCTAATTGTTCTAATCTAGCAGGGATTAGAGGTTTTAGAACAAAAAGTTCTTCCCCAATATTCACCGGCCTTCAATTTCTTTCCTACATTTCACTTGCATCTAAAGATCCCTCAACCCTCAACCCTAATCCCTCAACCCTCAACCTTAAGCCCTAAACCCACAACCCCTTTACCCTCTACCCTATACATTGGATCCTCAACCATATACCCTCAAACCTATACCCTAAATGCTCTACCCTCAACTCTTAACCATCAACCCTAAACCTTTAAACCCTTAAACCTTCTACCCTCTACCGGCTCAACCCTAATCTATCAAGCCTATACCCTCAACCCAATACCTTAAACCATCAATGCTATAGGTCCTCAACTCTAAACCGGCCTCTACCCTCTACCCTCCCCCTCAAGTACCCATACCATCTACCCTCAACCCTTAAACCCTAATCCCTCAACCCCTATACCCTCTACCCTATACATTGGACCCTCAACCCTAATCCTTCAACCATATACCCTAGTCAAAGCTATACCCTAAATGTTATACCATCAACCCTTAACCATCAACCCTAAACCCTTTAAACCCTAAACCCTTAAACCTTCTACCCTCTACCCTCAACCCTAATTCCTCAACCCACCCAATACCCTAAACCATCAACCCTATAGGTCCGCAACTCTATATTATACCCTCAATTCTCAACCCTCTACCATAGACATTAGATCCTCAATGTCCCTCATATATCTTTGTCCCTCCCTCCTCTTTTAATCTCCTCTCTATCTCACTTCTCCCTCCATCTCTCTCTCCATCCATTCTTCCCTCTCTACCCTAATCCCTCAGCCCTAAACCATCAACCCTTAAACCCTAATTCCTCTACCCTATGTATTGGACCCTCAACCCTAATCCTTCAACCATATACCCTCAAACTTATACCTTAAACGCTCTACCCTCAACCCTTAACCATCAACCCTAAACCCTTAAACCTTCTACTCTCTACCCTCAACCCTAATCCCTCAACCCAATACCCTCAACCATATTCAACCCTATAGGTCCTCAACTCTATACCTTCAATTCTCAACCCTCATATATCTTTGTCCCTCATCTTCTATTCTCCTCTCTATCTCACTTCTCCCTCTATCTCTCGCTCCATCCATCCCTCCCTCTCTACCCTAATCCTTCAACCCTAAACCATCAACCCTTAAACCCTTAAACACTCAACACTAAACCCTAAACCCTCAACCCTTGGCCCTTAAACCCTAAACCCTCAACCCTATACCCTTAACCCAATACCCTAAACCATATTCAACCCTATACGTCCTCAACTCTATACCCTCAATTCTCAACCCTCTACCCTATACATTGGATCCTCAACCCTCATATATCTTTGTCCCTCCCTCCTCTTTTAGTCTCCTCTCTATCTCACTTCTCCCTCCATCTCTCGCTCCATCCATCCGTCCCTCCCTACCTAATCCCTCAACCCTAAACCATCAACCCTTAAACACTCAACCCTCAACCCTCAACCCTCAACCCTCAACCCTCAACCCTCGGCCCTTAAACCCTAAACCCTTAAACCGGCCTCTACCCTCTACCCTCAACCCTCAATCCTTAAACCCTTAAACCCCAGTAAACTTTCTACCTTAATCCCTCAACCCTCTACCCTTAAACCCTCAACCCTCTACCCTCTACCCTCAAGCCTTAAACCATAATCCCTCAACCCCTAATATACCCTCTACCCTATACATTGGACCCTCAACCCTATACGTCCCTTGGTGTGACTACAAGGGCCAAAAACTTCAACTATATCCCTTTTGTAAATTTTATGGCATAATACACCTCATTTCTGCATTCAATCATCTACAAATTTGCCCATGTTTAAAATTTTTGAGTAAAGGATAAAAAATTGTTTTTAAAGGATAATATGAAGATAATAGTATGATCTTAAATTTGAGAATTAATAGCATTTGAATTAAATGGCTCTTTTATCTTCTTTTCAATTAAAAACTGTAATATTTAATTTGTAACATATTATAAAATAAATAAATAATAAAAAAAATTATATGTTGAATATTAATCATTATTTAGAATTTATTTTTCACAATAATAATATGAATGGTTTGGAAGAAATGCAAGAGGCAAATCTATTTAATTAAAAAAAAATCTTAGGGTGCAAGGAATCTAATGTAATATCACAATCACAATCACACAATTTTTTTAAATTATAATAATTAAAATCATAATTTAATGATTAAATTATATATTTAATTCATATTCATTTTAGTTTTATTTAAATAAATATTTTTCTATATATATTTTAAAATTAAAATTAATAATTGTTAAAGATATTTTGCATATTTTTATTTTATATAAAATAACATCAATAGTTTTTAATTATTAATTGAACATACAAATTAATAAATTTAATAGATAATAGTATTTTTTTATTATAAAATATATGTATTTTGTTTTCTAAATTTGTTTGAATATTAAAAGATTCAATGATTAAACATATACACTATATGTGATTGTGTGGGAATTTTTTCACATCAATATTTTTGCCGCCATGATGAGTTAGAACAAAATACCCAAGCCCTAATTTTCAACTCTCATTTTCACTTGGTTTTTTCGAGCCCCCTTGCCCTACACATGCCGCCATCATTAGGGTTTGAAACCTCAAGCTTTCTGAAGGAGTCTCTATCAATTTTCTCACTGCTTTTGAGAGTTTTCTTCACAGAAACTTCTGTTGAGGCCGAATCAGGTAAAGCTTTCATGGTTCATCATTTATTTCCACTTATTTGAATGTGTTTTCAAAGACATTTCTTCTCAGATTCTCATGCATTTTTCTCTTGCTTTACTCTGTCGACACCTTGATTTTCTTGAGGCTGACATCAAATCACTTCTGAAGCTCACATTTCTTCGAACAACAAGAAGTTGAGTAAGTTTCTATGCATAATTTCTCTATATCTTACCTATGTTTTTTGTCAAAACAAGCTCGATTTAGACTCAATAGATACGAATGAATGGGTGTTTTGTTTCTAACATGCATCCTTATTTTGAAACCCTTCTATCTTGTCTTGGCTTCTGTGGACTTAGCTCACTAGAAAAAGAAATGAAACAAATCATACTCTCCATATTTGGTTTGATCAAACAATGATAGATTTTTTATTTCTACATTTTTTCTCTTTCCTGGTGATAGCTTGGTTGCGGCCTCTCTAGAATATTTTTTCTATTTCCAAAAATAATAGAGCGTAAACTTTTCTTTATTATATTTTTGAACCTAAATGGAAATCACTAAATGACTATGTTTTTTCCCTCAAATGCATACACCAAATTGTTAATAGTCAAGCTTTGTAGTGATATTTTCAAATATAGCAGAGGATAAACTATCAAGCACAAACAAACAAACAAACACAACTTCCTACTAGCTAAAACAAAGACAAATATTTCATTGCAATCATGGTTTGAAGGGAAAACAAATGAATGCTTTCTTTTGGATAATGTAGAGACTAGTAATTTTACATCAACAAGGGAGTGTTAAACAAATTGAACAACACATGACTCCAAAAAAAATGCCAAGTGATAAACAAAGCTACCACTTACTGAATAAAAAGTATCAATACAAAGCTTTACAAAGTGTGATGCAATGGAAGGGAGGTATTCAAATCAACCACCAAACTCAAATTCTCTTGTTTGACACAAACTTTACCCAAATTCTCTTGATTGTACCTTGATTTCACAAGGCCAAAAAGACTCCAAACCACCAAAAATTGATTCCAAATCTCACCTGAACTCTAGTACACCTTAAACATAATTTATTTGATAGGTTCAAATCAAAAAAACACTCAAAAAACTTTGTTTCATCATATTCACAAATTCTTGCATTCAAGGACTTAGACTCTTGTAGTAGTCCATATAGTTGAAATCGGGTAAATCTTCAACAAAAAATTGAATATCCTTAAAAAAAAACCATATTATAGGACCCATTTGGACCTTCTAAAACATATCTCAAAACCAGCTATGGTCACTTTGGACCAACCTCTTCAAATCTAGACTTCACTGTTGTCCTACAAGGCCAATTTTGGCTTCTTTTTCAAAGAAACTACTCTTAAAACTTGCTTCCCCTCTAATTTTTTGTTGGTTAGCCACTTATCAGGTATAAAAACCTCAAAATCCACCTTCCCCTTCAAGAGAAACACTTTCTAAAACACCTAATTGCAAAATCCTCACTTTATGTCCTTCCAAGGAGGGTTTTTTGAAAAACTATGATACAGGCCTTAAAACACTTGGCCACCACTTATAACATTATTAAATATGTATGTACACACCTAATACACCTTAATAAATTTTTTCCCCCACAAATTTCACACTTTTCCATACTAAAACCTCACAATTTCCTTCTTTTTCACTCAAAAATCACTCATTTTTGCAACTAGGCTCCATGCCCATTAACCTCAAACGACCTTCCCATACTCCCTCAAGCCTCTAAACACCTAATCCTACATTACTAGATCCATTCCACTTAGTCACAACAGTTTATAGAAGTGGAATGGGTCGAACTCGATTTAAGGCCTTAAAACCCTTGTATGTACAAATTCAAACCTATTTTCTATAGATCAACAATAAAATATGTTAAAATCAGTGTAGAGCCTCCAAATATGATTAAAATAAAAGCTAGGTATGTCCCATACCTGATCCAGGAACTTGTAGAGCAATAAGGTCCTGTACGAATTTGTACCAAGGCTTGAAATTACTAAAAATGTTACAAAAATTATAAATTTCTATAAAAACAATGGCTTTTGGCTTTCTAATTTTGACTAAAAGGTTGTCAAGGTAGGTTGAATGTTATTTTTATTTTGTTGAGTCATGCTTCTAAGTGGAATAAGGTCTAGAAAGGTCATTGATAATGTCTTAGGTGAATAGGAGGGTCAAAAGTGAAAATATTGCAAATATGCAAAAAGTTGTCAACAATAAACTTTCAAAAATGCAAAATTTGTAAAGGCCAACAGTTAGTTGGGGTTTGAAAAGTGGTTGGTTGGTTTAGGGATTTATTTTTGGGTTGAAAAACATTTAAAATACATGTACACCTCGTGATGGGGGTTGGTATATTTCATTTTGAAAGAAATACCACAAAATCTATTAGTTTCTTTACATAAATTCTGTGTTTTCAAGAAATTTGTTGCTACAGGCTGAATTTCTCATCCGTATAGAAGTACCACAACACAAGGGTGATGGAATGTGTTGAGGTCATGTGTTATATTTCATTTGAATCAAGTGGGAGGTTCTAATATTGATTTTTGTGTGAGATATCTTCATTTTTTGGAACTGCCTATTTATAGTCTATCAAGGGTTTTGATTGGTGTAAAAAATGAAGTTTTAAACATTCCACAATTGATTGGATGGATACAATATCAAAATTCAAATGATGACAAAAGGTAGCACAAGAGATGAGTTTCATATGGGTACCAACATGAGGATAGGTTGTATCTATTTCCATTTAAGTTCTATATATTGATCTATTTCATAAAAATAAAAAAAATAAAAAAAATTTAACCCAATAAGATTGAATTTCATCATGAATCCTCACTTGCAATCATCAAGCCACTGGAAGGAACATTGTTTCCTTTTATTTTATTCCTGACATAGCAGCAACTAAAAATTTTCATGTTATTTTCAAAATTGTTGGTTATTTGATGCTAGCTTAAATTTTCTTGCAATGGTTGTATAGGATGAAAACAATAGCCATATCAAATGCCTTTTTCCCAAGTCCTACTCTCTCAAGGTTAAAAATCTCAATCTCACTAATAGTGATTACTAAGAAAGGTAATTCCACCAACTCTATCAAACAGTTTATCGTAGGAACAATAAAAGCAGATGTGGTGTAGGAGCACCTATTTGATTTCTTGCCTCCATGAGGCCAAAATGTAATAAGTGTTTAAAGAGTACTATGGGTTCATTTAATAAGGATTATCAAACCATTTTAGAGGTGTTAGAGTCTTAGGAAGTTATATTTTAAGTCATTTTTCAAATAATGTTCAAAGTTGTTCCATATTGAAAAAATTGTCAAAAAGTGCAAAAAAAAGTTGTCACAATGTAAAAATTTGACAAATAATTGAAGTTGAAGGGTCATATAAGTTATTTGAATAGTTTTAGGAAGTTAGAGAAGTTGGAGAGTCTTTAAACAGACATTGTGAGTCATTTGTAAGGGTGGTGGAAGAGAAAATTGAAGATTTGTAATGAAGAAATCATATTTTCACTATTTTTCCACTTCCTTCCTTCTGTTTTGATGCATGGTATGGTCTGTACAGCCCATTTCATGGCCTAAGATCATATGGGATTGAAATAATGTTGAATCTACTTTATTTTGGCTTTTGTTTCATTTAATTTCATTAAGAAATGTGAAAGTTATTGTGTTTTTGGTGGAGACAGACAGTCCAAAAAATGTTTTCCAAAAATTGCAATTATAAAACATGTTAGTATGGCCTTGTACGGACCTGTACAAACCTGAAACCTAGATGGATAGAAATTTCTTGATGTCATGGACAAACTTTCTTTTTACCAGTAATTTTTATAATTCCATTTAAAGGGTCAAACAATCCAATTTCTAAAAATTGTTCTGAACATAGGGTTTTTGGGGTTTGTATACAAAAAAAGTGTGTTTCTCTTGATTTGTATAGTGGAAACTCCTAATTTTTGGTGAGAAGGTTTATATTAGCACATTACTTCATTTTCTAAATACTTATACCAAATTATGGTGATTAGCACATGAAATATTGAAGCCCTAGGTCTGTATTTTGGGCAAAATCTAGAAAAGTGACTGTGTACAAAGTTGTTTTGAGGAATTTGATTATGGTGAGTGAATTTTTCCTGATTCTCATTGTTTATAAGGGGATTTTAAAGGTATTTTGAGCCTTCTCTAATCAGGGTTTGGTGATTTCATAGTTTTTAATCTTTTTTATATCTAGTGACTGTGTACAGAGTTGTTTTGAGGAATTTGATTATGGTGAGTGAATTTTTCCTGATTCTCATTGTTTATAAGGGGATTTTAAAGGTATTTTGAGCCTTCTCTAATCAGGGTTTGGTGATTTCATAGATTCTTCTTGTTTATAAGGGGATTTTAAAGGTATTTTGAGCCTTCTCTAATCAAGGTTTGGTGATTTCATGGTTTTTAATCTTTTTTTTATTGACTGATCAGACAGGGCAGCCTATTGATAGTGATATTTAGGAATGGAAAATGAGTTTTTTTTTAATGGTGATTGATGAATTATCATGAACACGGGATGGGAAAGAGTATAATATGTTTGTGCAAGTATAATAACAAATTTTTGTGGCATTGGAAGGGGGAAAATGGACTTGGGGTATGTATTTTCAACAAACCCTCATGAAATAAGTAAGGAGTTGGAATGGTAAGGGTTTAGAGTATTGATTCATTAATGTAGGTATCTATTGATGAAGTTTGTTGTTTTTGACATATTTACATCTGTTGAGTGTCTTGAATGGTATTGGAGCCATGTTGGAAGTCTAAATTATCATTTTTGTGTTGAGTGTCCAAATTGACAAGCTTAGGAATCTACAAGTTTGAGTTTGAGTTCATTGTTTTGGTGTTGTCAAATGTGTTTTGAGGAAACTACAAGTAGTTGTATACCTTAATCTCAGATTGGTTGTGTGGAATCAAGTGTTTTTTGTGAAGTGAATGATGATTTGAGTTGTGATCCTCCTAGCACTGCATCAAGACGCTTTGAAAGGAACTCCATGAAAACCAAGCTCTCTAAATGGTATATCAAACTCTAGTTCAAAATCTTTTAGATGAGGCTACTCCCATAGCTCTGTTACTCGCTTGCAAAATCCTTGAAACTCCGCATTGATTTTATTTTTCTTGTCCCTCTCTTGTTGTTCTTCCTCAATTTCATCAGGATCATACATTGACCTTCTTGCCCCTCCTAAATTTTGGACCACATCCATTACCTCCACATAAAACTGGAAATCCTTGGTCTTCTTGGTTCACACCATGATATGGTTATGCAAATGAAAATGAAGCAAAGTAATCATCTCCTCTACTGGTTGGAAGAATGCATGCTTAATGTTTTGATACATGATATCATATCTCTTATGCTCTCATGGTTGAATATTGAAATCCATTATGGTGGGCCTCCAGAGTTCCAGTCATCTTTCTTCCTCTTCCACCAAATGCTGGCATATTTTACTAACGTTTATTAGAATTGTTGCATGTTTTACATCACTGGAATGACATATTAGTTGTAACTTTTATGACATTTTATTATGGTATGTGCACTTTGATATGATGTAATATGATTATGGTTTTGTTTCACATGTTGTAATATTAGATATATAACATAAAAATAAATTATTCCATGAAATAAATAATAACTTTTCATTTTTTATTTTTATTTTTGCAAAACACAGATCTTCCAGAAGATCAAGATGATCCTCATGATATATAGATCCAGAATATTTTGGTTTTGGTACAAATCACATGGCAGAGGATGATGATGACATAGATACAAAAGACACCGAGGATGATGATCATGATCATGATCATGATGGTGATGATTATGATGATGAGGCAGTTGCTAGTAGTAGCCAATGACATTCATGACCATATAGACTGCAGCATGGATCATTGTTGATATATCGTTATGATGCCTCTTTTCATGGTTACTATCATATGTATCATTTTTGCGGCCTACAATACCATATTATTGAATTGTATCATTTTGAGTTATATAATTTATCATTTTTACTTATATCATTTGTACATGTGTCATTTTGACTTATGTCGACTGTTGGACATGTATCATTTTGACATGTTATTAATCTAGTGGCATATTTGGCTCACTTGTTTTAATCACTTGTTTTGATCTACTTATATAGATATTTGACTCACTTGTTTTAATCATAAATGATCTCATGTTATTGATAATTGTCTTGTTATTTAATCATATGAGTTAAATAATTAAATTACTTACTCTATAATCATATGAGTTATTTAAGAGGCATGATATATTTAATTAATTAAATTGAAATAAAACATATTATTTAATTTACTTACTCTATAGCTGGTATTGGCATGGTGTGATGGTTTGTTGGTGGCATTGTTGTTCTTGCCACCAAGGTTCAAACCCCGTTGAGGTGTTATTGTTGAATGGTTGTATCCGGTTCATAGCTCCGGTCAAAAGCGTTTACCCCTTGAATAAAAAAATTTTACTTACTCTATAATCATATGAGTTATTTAAGAGGCATGATATATTTAACTAATTAAATTGAAATAAAACATATTAAATTAATAAATGGAAGCAAAAATGGAATCCAAACTAGAAGCAAACCAGAAGCAATCTTGGCAAAACTGGAAGTAAAATCAAAAGCAAAATTGGAAGCAAAACTGGAACCAAAATTGGAAGCAAAACTGGAAGCAAATCTGGAAGCAAAACCTGAAGCAAAACCGGAGGCAAACCTGGAAGCAAAATTGGAAGCAAAACTAGAAGCAAACGTGGAAGCAACACAAGAAGAAAAATCATAAGCCAAATTAGAAGCAACAAAAATTGGTGCTAAATTCAGCACTAAATTTGGCACTAAATTCGGCACTAAATCTGGTGCTAAATCTGGCGCTAAACCCAGCGCTAAACCTAGAGCTAAACCCGGTGCTAAACCTAGTGCTAAACCCGGCGCTAAATCCGGTGCTAAAATCGGCACTAAATCCAACGCCAAAGTGAACATACCATTTTGTGCCAGCAGAAGTTTCCAATTCATGAACTCAAATACACTAAAATCTGACGCTATTTTAGGAGCTAATTTCCTGTTTTATTGTAGTGATATCAGCATTTGTGAGCTTATCATATCATTAGATACTTTAGCATTTTGTATTTAGTTTAAAGTAATGTTACCATGGCAATTTCATTTCTAGAATCCTCATTGTTGCATTAGTTTTATTGCATCTTCATACAACATTTTAATTAGTCTTGCATTTCATCATAGCATTATCTTAGCGTCATTTTGAACACAACAACATCATTATCTTAGCATCATATCATTTGTAGATCAATCATGTAAATGTAGGAATAGATTTCTTGCATTTTAGATAGCATCTCGTTTCTTGGGTTGTCATCCAAAGAGTCTAGTGCAGTTACACAATCTGAGAGCACTAATGATTTAGAGGATCCTTAAGAATAGAGAACAATGGAACAATTTTGAGGAATAGTTTTATCAAGTTTATTTGTTATTTCGATTTCCTTAATGTAAATGTTTCATTGATTGTGTGGTTTTATTACTCATTTATTTACTTTATACAATTTACACAATACAAGTATCATTTTAAATAATTTTTATAGTTTTTGACTTTCAAGGCATACTATCTAATTTTATATTTTGTATAATAGGTTGAGGTACGAAATACTGAGGAGTGCAAGAGATCAAAACAATGCAAGACACTGACTATTAGCAATGATCAAAGTTCAATTAGTCGGGCTAAAAGAGGCCCAATGTTTCAGGAATAATGTTCAATATTTGTAGATGAACACATTTTGTATGCCTATACATGACACATAGATAACATTTTTGGTGTGGCTAAATAAATGTATCAATGGTATTTGGTAGATTGAGAGGCAATACATTGGCCTCATGGCATTGTATGACATTTTGATGATATTTTGTGCATTGTCATGATAGTATTATATCACATTTTGTGTGCCCACATGATGGCATTGTATGAAATTTTGTACGGCCTTATGGAAACAATTTATATAAATTTTATGTGTAAATTGGTAGCTTAAATGTTTTAAAATGTTCTCATAATTTACTTAGCCCCAAGCGGTGTATGTATGAATCATATCTCATATCCAAATTTTAATTTTTGAATCTAATTTCCTATCATGTCACAACAAGTTAGCTACAACATCAAATGCGTCACCTTATCAAAAACAAATAATTAGTAAAGATAATTATTTCCCAACAAACATTGATCTAAAAGTTATAATTACGAAGTGCAATGCAAAAAAGACAATAATGAATAAGTTAACAATAATGTATTAAAATTTTAAATATTACTTACCAAAATTTAAATTACCAACCATTAGATGATGAGCATATCCTACGTTCGACTTTCCTACATGGTCACATAAGATTAATCCACAATTTAAACTCTCACTTTTTTAAGACTCCAATCCATTTGATTGAGGTAGCAAGTTTTCAAATGTTGTAAAACCATCAAATGCATTCAATGAAAACTTGTAATGTTGCATAAATTTTGTTGCATTTATCATGGACCCAAATCGTCAACTCCAACATGCCCGGGTGGGCGGGTTTATGCTAGGAAAGGTATTGTTTCACACCCTAGCATGTCGGATTGTTCCAAGCTACATTGTATCGGTGTTTTCTCTCAAGAACCCTTTAAAATTTCAAAAAGTGATGAACTTTGACATTTTTTTCTCAAAAATTGTGGCACTTACAAACATTTTGTCTAAAGGTACATAGATTTGTAAGGTCCCTCTACAATACCCTCTCTCATTTTTCATATCTCCAATCCGTTTAGCCATGGTGAAAGTTTTTTTGCTTCCCCCAAAACCATCAAATGCATTAAATGAAAATTTGCATCCATCGTGTGGCCAAACTAACAGTGCCAACATGTTCAGGTGAGTAGGTTTATGCTAGGAAAGGTCTTATTTTGCACCCCAACATGTTAGATCATTCCAGGCTATATTGTACTGACGCTCTCTTAAGATCCCTAAATGCCAAAAAGTGACAAAATTTGACGAGTTGTTTCTCGAAAACCGTGGAACTTACAAACATTTTATCTAAAAGTACATAGAGTTGTAAGGTCCCTCTAAATACCCTCTCTCATTTTTTCATATCTCTAATCCATTTGGTTGTGGTGAAATTTTTTTTGCTACCCCAAAAATTGTCAAATGCATTCAATGAAAAGTTGTAATGTTGCCTAACTTTTGTTTCGTCCATCAAACGACCAAACCAATATTGCCAACAAGTCCAAGTGGGAAATTTTATGCTAGGAAAGGTCATATTTCGCACCCCAGCATGTCAGATCATTTCAGGCTATATTGTGTCAGTGCTCTCTTAAGATCCCTAAATAGCAAAAAATGATGAACTTTGATGAGTTGTTTCTCAGAAACCGTGGCACTTACAATTTTTTTGTCTCAAGATACAAGGAGTTGTAGGGTCCCTCTACAATACCCTCTCATTTTTTTCATATCTCCAATACATTTACTTGTGGTGAAAGTTGTTTTATGGCTTTTGCTACCCCAAAACCATAAAATGCATTCAATGAAAAGTTGCAATGTTGTCTATTTTTTTTTCCATCATGTGGCCAAACCGATAGTGCCAACATGTTCGCCCTATTTTGTACCCCAACATGTCAGATCGTTCTAGGCTATATTGTATCGATGCTCTCTCCTAAGATCCCTAAATGCCAAAAGTGATGAACTTTGACAAATTGTTTCTCAAAAATTGTGGCACTTAAAAATGTTATGCTTGAAGGTACACAGAGTTGTAAGATCCCTATATAATAGCCTCTCATTTTTTCACATCTCCAATCCATTTGGTCGTGGTGAAAATTTTTCTGCTGCCCCAAAAACCATCAAATGCATTCAATGAAAGGTTGCAATGTTGCATAAATTTTTGTTATGCCCATCGTGCAACCAAACTGACAATGCTAACATGTCCAAGTGGGCAGGTTTATGCTAGGAGAGGTCCTATTTTATGTCCCATCATGCCAAAACATTCCATGCTACATTGTACCGACACTTTCTCTTAAGAGCCCTAAATGCCAAAAAGTGGCAAACTTTGATGAGCTATTTCTCGAAAACTGTGGCACTTACAAATGTTATGTTTGAAGCTATAGGGATCTGTAGGATCCCTCTACAATATCCTCTCTCTTTTTTTCATATCTTCAATCTATTTGGCCATGGTGAAATCCTTTTTTCTGCCCCAAAAATCGTTGAATACATGCGTTGTTAAGTTGCAAGGTCACCTAATTTTTATTTTGTTCATTGTGAGGCCAAACTGATAGTGCCAACACATCCAAGTGGGTGGGTTTATGCTAGGAAAGGTCCTATTTTTCACCCCATCATGTCGAATTGTTCCAAGTTATATTGTACCAGCACTTTCTCTTAAGAGTCATAAATGCCAAAAAGTGGTGAACTTTGACGAGCTATTTCTCAAAAATTGTGGTACTTACAAATGTTATGTTTGAAGATATAGGGAGTTGTGGGGTCCCTCTATAATACCCTCTCTCATTTTTTCATATCTCCAATCCATTTGGTTGTGGTGAAAGCTTTTTTTCTACCCCAAAAATGTTAGATACATGTAATGTTAAGTTGCAAGGTAGCCTATTTTTTGTTTTGTTCTTCGTGTGGCAAAACCATTAGTGCCAACATGTTCGGATGGGAACATCTATGTTAGGCATGATTCTATTTTGCACCCCAATTCTCTCGAACGGTTCAAGCTACATTGTGTGAGTAATTAAAAAAATGTGCAAAATTTTTCAAAATGTACAATTAGGGTTATATGATAAAGCATGGGGTTAGTGTAAGGTTAGGGTTCAACTAGGGTTATGCTTACAATTATAGTTAGGGTTATAATTAGGGTTATGGTTTGGGTTTAATTATGGTTAAGAATTAATTGCAATTCAATTTGGGTTAGGGTTTAATTAGGCCTCAATTAGGGTAATTCTTACGCATATAGTTATGGTTTAATTAGGGTTCACTTAGGGTTAAAATTATGACTCGATTAGGAGACAAATAGGTTTTAGGGTTCAATTATGGTTACAGTTAAGGTTATGGTTATGGTTCAATAAGGGTTATAGTTTATTTAGTGTTATGGTTCAATTAGGGTTACACTTACTATTATAGTTAGGGTTACATTTAGTGTTGGGGTTCATTTTGGGTTAATTGTAGGACTCAATTAAGGTTCAATTAGGGATAGACTAACCCTAACCATAACCCTAGACTTAACCTTAATTTTATCTCTAACCTTAACCCTAATTGTAACCTCAACCTGAACTTGAACCTTAACTGTAAACCTAACCCTAACCCTAATTATATCTCTATCCATAACCAAAAATGAACCCTAACCCTAACCCTAATTCTATCTCTAACTATAACCCTAACATTAACCCTAACTTTGATACTATCTTTGATCCTAACCCTATCCTTAACCTTAATCCTAACCCTATCCCCAACCCTAACTCTAATATTAACCCTACCCCTACCCCTACCCTAACCCCAATTCTATCTCTAACCCTAACACTAACCCTAATCGTAACCCTAATAGTAACCTTAACCCTAAAGTGCAAAAGGTTAAGGTTTAATTAGGGTTACAGTTAAATTAGGGTTAGGTTTAGAGTTCAATTATGGTTAGAATTGAGGATAATTAGAGGTAGGATACAATCAAGGTTCATTCAGGGTCAAGGTAAAATTAGGGAACTAGATTACATTAGTGTTCAAATAGGGTTAGGCATCAATTAGAGTTAGGATTACGATTAGAGTTCAATTAGGGTTAGAGCTAAGGTTAGAATTATGGTTGAATTAGGGTTATGGTTAGGCTTACAACTCAATTAGGGTTAGAGCTAGTGTTAGGCTTAGAGTTTAATTACGATTAGGGTTAGGGTTCAATTATGATTAGGGTTATAGTTATAATGAAAATTTAATTAATATCTTACATGTTGCAATCACAAATTCTACTACCATACATATCTTTAATAAATACATAACACTAACCATATCCCTAACCCTAAACCTAACCCTGACCTTAACCCTAACCTTATCCCCAATCCTAACTCTAACCCTAACCCTAACCCTAACCCTAACCCTATTTCTATCTCTAGCCCTAACACTAACCTTGATCCTAACCCTATCCCCAACCCCAACTCTAATTATAACCTTAACCCTAACCCTAATCCTAACCTAAACACTAATTATAACCCTAATCTTGACCTCAACCCTTATTTTATCTCTACTACCTAACTCTAACCCTAATCTTAACCTTAACCCTAAAAAACTTTGCGTTCCTACCCTTAAAGATATTTCCAACTCTAAAACTAACCCTAATCCTAACTCTAACTTAAAACCTAACATACAAAAATATAATAATTGTAGCTCTTAACTATAATTATAACCCTTGATTCTATAAAAAAAAATGTAACCCTAACCCTTATTTCATATCTAACTCTAAGACTAAACCTAACCCTAACCATACTATTAGCCCTTATTTTATTTCTAACCCTAAACCTAACCCTAATTCTATTTATAAATCTAACCCTAATTGTAATCCAAATTTGATCTATAACTTGCCTAACCCTAATCCCCACCCTATATCTAACCTAACCCTAACCCTAATCCTAACATTAACCCAACTCTAATCCTAACCCTAACCCTACCCCTAATCCTAATTATATCTCTAATCTTAATCCTAACCCTAACCCTAATTCTATCTTGTTGTGCATGTTTTGCACACATGCCCCACCTTAGGCAAGGACCCCCTTTCTTTTGCTCCCGACAGGTCGTTGTTGCTCCCGACGGATCGTTTCTAATCTCGCCTTGCTTTGCATGCCCCTATCCTTGAGTCCAAATTGGTCACAAGCCATAAAACGATCAGACCCCCCTTGACCAAATTCACCTACCTGAATTTCGCTAAGTCTTTTGTCGTCGCAGGCTTGGCCTGCGGGTTTCCCTTGGCCTTTTACCCCGACATCTGTCGAGCCACGCAGACCTGCATCTACGGGTCTCCTCTTGCAGTTCGTTGTTATCATTTCACCGCTCCCCAGTAGTCAAGCCTTCACGTCCACCTGCAAGGCGGGTCCCACATCAACCTTTGTTGTTGTGTCCATTGAGTGTCTCGGACCCGCATCTAGGGGTCGCCTCCTACTAATTGTTGTATGTGCTTCACCGCTAAGTAGCGGTCGATTCTCTTTTTTTTCCTGCATGGCGAGCTCCGCATCCAACTTTTGTGTCTAAGCTTGGCCAAGCGGTTGTCGTCCGGTAGCGGACGCGCATTTGTGGGTCCCTCTTTTGCGAGTCAGCGTGCCCATTCACCATTGTCTCTGCCAATGGTCTCGCAGCGACGAGCCCTCTAACGTCCGCGTTTGAATCTCCTGCATGTAAATCCCTACACCTACGCTTCCCATAAACTTCGGAGCTATGATCAAATGCTAAAGATCTTACTGGGCTTGTGAATGAACTAATCTAAAGAGGATACTTATGCTATTGCGAGTTCATGCTTCGCGAGGTCACTTTCGCAGGGGTGGTGATGCGGACTCCCATTCTTGCCTTGATATTTCCTTTCAACATTCCCATCACCGCCTCCCACACACTTGTTTTTGCATGTCATTTTACAGATTTTAGCGAGACAGAAGTTGTGATCCACTTGGTCGTCCCTGGATGACAATCCTGAACGGCATTCCCACACTGTTCGTCCGCATGGCAACATCTTAGGCGGGGTCTGCATTATACACTCCCATGCACTTTCCTTTGTTGTGGGTTGATTCCATGCGGGGGGCCATTGGCAGATTTTTTGTTCTTTAGCAGCCATCATACACGGAGTTCCCACACGGCATATCCTTACAACGTTTCCGCGCGTTCTTTCCACAGCTGCCCTGGAATCCTCAAAACGATGTGGTGGATGACTCTAATACTTCGAGTGATCCGATATGGGCAAAATGATGAAATGAGCTTTTGACTGCCATGATTGAGCCATGACGATGCCATATTTGAAAGATCTCACAAGCGATGATGGATGCAAGCTGAACAATATCTTGATAAACACCACCCATGGGAGTACAAGTTCGCAAGCCTTGAGTAGGATGGGAAATTTGACGAAAACTACCCTGGCAGAAGCCATAACGCGGACTTCCGCTAGCATTTAGCTGTTATCTTAGCAGCGTCCTCTCCGCAGTGTTCTACATTCCTCTACCCGTAGTCCGCTCCGCGGATGTCTTCCATGCTGAGGCTGCAGCTCACTTGGTCGTTTCATAACGGCGTTTATTAACGGTGCCTCCACATTTTGTCCTCACAAACAACGGCACCACCTCCCATGCCCGCAAACACAGGCCTTGCAGCTTTGGCGTGATTACAGACTGTGTGTTTGCGTATTCATCAGTGACCAATTAACTGTGAGAAACGGAGGCTCCTTATAACAGTGATCGAATAAAGATCGATCCCATCATCATACAACATTTAATGTTTGAGATGGAGGATGATAATCTGAAGGAATGAAACGATCTTCAGGGCAATAACAAGACTCAAGGTGTCTCAATAGTAATCGGGTCTTTGGGATAGACATGGACCGTGATTTGATGTCAGGGAAGGATCACCCTTCAGCGAGTATGGAAGCGTCGTCATTAACTTAATTACGTTCTGGCTAAGGCATAAAATAATATCAAGGGGACAACGCCATTAACAATTCAGAATCCTAGAGATGCTTGTCTGCTTCACGGAGTCGTTTCGCGCGGGCCCAACCATCATATTCGCACGCTGATTTAATAAGCATGTAACAACTGCTTAAGGGTAACATTCGGGTCGACTGAAAGGGAACATGTGAACACAAAGAATATTCAAAGGTGGAATGTGATTGATTGATATGAGATCATTAGGAAATTCAAATAAGGCTATCCCTCTTTTCACCTTGAGCAAATACTATCAGTGAGAAGAGGAATTTTGGAAAAACGAGGTTGTTGTAGGGGTCTACTTGCGGGCTTCCCTCTAACCAACACTGCTTCTCAAGGCATTACTACGTGGCAGTCCCATAGAATATTCCCGCAAGCTTTCTCCTGTGTGGGCTCCGCCATTGTGGAGGTCGTTCCACCCCTCCCCAACGCCGCTATTTAATGGAGATTCTCGACAGCAGCTCCGCTCTCCTCCTCCGCAAGTGGCGTTCGTGCCCGACATTCTTGCTCGTAGTCTCCACAGGTCTACTATTGTTTCCTATCAAACGGAAGTGGTTATGGCGCACCATTTGGCACAAGTTAGTGATGTCAAATTCAAACTACGGGGAGCATCGAGTGAGTGTGTAAGTATCATCGAAAGGAATAAACTCTAAGTCATGGTGTTGAGGCATATTTATAGTAGCATGTTCGCGGGAGTATCTATTCTATGTGCTCTTGTGGTTTTTTTGTTAGAGGCGGGTCGTTATCTTGCAAGAGCCACCACTCTCGGCGTTGTCCCTTTGCAGCAATCCTGTGGTTTCTTCTCGCCCTATTTGCCCCGCGCTCTTTTGGTGAGCATTCTCCCGCGTGTGTCTCCCCTCCTAGCACTGTCCATGTTTTCTTATGGGATTTCCCCACATCGGCCACCTTTCTGCAAGTTTGCGCGTATGGTCTTCAAAGGGAGTTTTCGAGTAGGGCGCACTCATACTCTGGAGTCGTGACGTGAGCCATATTCTAGCGTATTTACACAGTCGAGTGTTGCCCTTAGGCCCCACGATGATTTTGCAAGGCACAGTCTATAATGAAGCGGGTACGTAAGTGGTATTTGAGGGCCCAAAAGTGTCAATTCTCATGTGCACAACAGGATACGACCCATGAGCTTAGCATCTCCCGAAGTTGCACTCTATCGAGCCGACTAAATGACTTCGCCCATTTAAAAACTCAAATCACGCTGAATATTTGAGTTTGTAGATTCCATATATGCTAGTTGTTTACAGTTGAGTTGCTTCCATGTTCATCGATGAGGGACACTTCGATCACTTCCAAAGAGCTTTCTTTTTATGGCTACGCCCTTGAGATGGCAGATCCTGACCAATACTCACCAATTTTTGCGAGCGACAATGTGGATAACTCATGCACATCGATCTAATTGATTAACCTTGGGATGGGATGATGGGCTTGCATTTGGAATCATCGAGATAATGATACGCATGTTGTACAAACACCACCTAAGAAGCTGTCGCCACAAAGAAATACACGTAAATCTTGAATGCACAGACTGGTATTTTACTAAGTGATTTGCAAGAGAATTCAAGGGAGAAAGGGAGGGGGTCGTGTCCACACCGGCCAGATGAATATTCTTACCTCTTCATTCGTGGATTGCGCATGCATGAGTGGCATAAATCAAGTTGCCTGCTACGGAGTGCGAGCATGCGGGCACTGCAGATTTCTTAGTTGTTGTCTTGGCTCAGCCCAATGGCGTTATACTCACATCCCTTGAGCACGGAACCCCCGCATATTCCTTCTGCAACGGCATTAAGGAATACAGAGCGCACACTCCATTCCTCTCGAGTAACAAGGAACATGGTACAGTCAAAACAATGGTTGCACGATCTTGCGCAGCACCAACACAAAAGCCTTTGAATCTTGGTATTTAACGATGTCAAAGAGGATGGATGCCTGGGGTGAAACATATTAATGACAGATGCTTAAGTTTTCACACTCCCGACCTCTTTGAGTAGAAGTCAAAGTGTATGAAGACTTTGGAGGAGTCGCCTGCTATTAAAATAAATGATCCAAGAAGAAACTCTCGAACAGGCTTCGGGCCCGAGACGGGGGGACGATGGCGAAGTTTTGGCTAAGGGGCACTAGGCGGAGTTTGAGTATTGCGAGGGCCGTTGCCTACGTTGTCGTCTCGACGGCTTTTCCATGCGGCTGCCCCGCACAATTTTCCCGCAAGCGGAGCGAGGGTGTCTCATTCCTGCAACTACGGACTTTCTTGTTAATCAACAATGAGGTCACAGTGATTAAGGATATGCACATGGGAATTGTTCAATCAAGTGGACGCATCTCTATAAAGCTTATTTTAAAAAATGATTTGATTAATGAAGTTCGAATTGTTTCATGGAATACTGGTTGGTGCCTAATCGAGTTTGTTGTGGATTTTAAATGACTTTCTGCATGGCATATCCGAGAGTCTAAGGTGTCCTTTCTTTCATTCGGGGAAGATTTAATGGGTTCTTGTGATGTTTTTTGCAGGTTGATCGAGCAAGGACAATGATTGTGTTCAAAGGAATTTAATTATCTAGCTTTTAGTGGAACATTTGAGTGATAATTCAATATCTTTGAATAAAGGGGGGAAATTGTTTATGCTTATCTATTAGTGGTCATTTTATAGGGATTCAAAGCATAAAAGGAGGTTATTGATTTGATAAACTATTTCACGAAGATATAATAAATCCCTATTACGTGAACTTCCTTGGAATAATTATTTTAATCATTCGTTTGGTACACTGCAGGCGTACTATGGCAGAGAAGATTTGAACTAAAAGTTGGTGTTCGAAGTGTACCTGCATGTGGTGTTGTGCCAAGCTACAAGGGAACGCTATGTCATGAAGATCGATTTTAATACAACTCTTTAAGAGGATGAAGCTTCAACGGGAGTGTGCTTTCACGCAAGATGTACCAGGGGTCGTGTCAAAAGGGAGAGAATTTCAAGTCATATATATTCAAACAATAAACAATTTGTCAAAGGAGGACTGACTAATGTATGACTACATCCCAAAAGAAGTTAGTGCCAAGGGGTCGAAAACTATCTACCAAAATTAGAAACTAGAGGGAGTTGTTTTATTTTCCACCGGGATGATGGTGATTGTCGGGAGTTGTCCGCCAAGATCAGGGGCAACATGTCTGCTTTTCAGTAACACAAATTTGCAAGAAGATTCAATTGATCAGATGAAGAATGTTGCAAACATATCAGACAGAGAGCAAACTTCAATAGTTTTCAGCGGCAGAGAAAGCAGTCACTACAAAACAAAATTGCTACAGTGTCAGGGTCACTACAAGACAAAATAAGGAGAAGACAAATAATGTATTTTATATTGTCAAATATTTGAGGGTAGGTGAAACCCTAACTTGTAATGAATCTTGGCCACACAATGTAAATCAATCTTGGCCATTCATTCTCCTTTTGGAAAACTATAAATAGGGGCTTACTCCTCATTTGTTAATGGTGGTGAATTGTTGTAAGAGGTATTTTGCAGTAATAGAAGGAAGCATTGCATTGTTTTATGGGTGATTTCTTTAAACTTGCTCATTGTGCATGCATGATTCAACCTCCATGTTAGTGTTAGTGTTAGTTTTAGTTTCTTGAATGTCTTTAATAGTGAATGTTATTACAGTATTGGATGCACTTCCAAGCTCATGTTTTTGGTGATTTTTTGATGATGAATCACTTTGTAAAGCTAGTCTGATGAACTATTTAACATTGTTACAACTAACTTCAATTGTATGTTCAAGAGGTGAATGCACAATTTGAAAATCTGCAGACCTTAGGAGATTGTATTGGTTTTGTGTAGCTATAAATTCTCTTGGTCAAGCAAAACTTGGTTTTATGGGAGTTTGTCTATGCAGCATCCTCCATTGTTACTGTTCATTCATAACTTAGATTTAGAATAACTCTCTCAACTCTTTCTCTTTTTTTGTTCTTTTAACTCCTTGTTAGAGTAGGATTCCAAGCATCAAAACAAAGCTAAATTTGATGAACATGGTGAGTTTCAACTTGTTGTTTTGAGTGAGCAACCATTGTTCATTCATTTCTAGCACCTTAAAACTCCATTTGCAGACCTAACTTCCCATACTTTGTAAACCATAAAGGCCGCCATGTGATTACCAGCAAATCACATCAACCAATTGAACTATTCCAAGCATTGTCATGACCTGACACTCGAGAGACCTTGGGGTGATTGTCTGAAACTCAGTTGCAGATTTTCACCTTTCAAGAGAGGCAGTGCACTTGTACATTGTCTATGTTGAGAAGTGCAAAAACACCCATCAACATATCTCTAACCCTAACCTTTCCCTTGATCATAATTTTATCTTTAATCCTAACCCTAACCCTAATCCTCATGTTAAACCCAATCATAATCCTAATTCTTTCTCTAACACTAACCTTACCCTTGATCCTAATTGTATCTCTAATCCTAACCCTAACCCTATTCCTAATCCTATCGTTAAACCCAACCCTAATCCTAATTCTATCTCTAACCCCAATACTAATCCTAATACTTACACTTACTCCAACCATAATCATAATTCTATATCTAACCCTAACCCCAACCATAATCATAACTTTTTCATGTTGCGTTGCGAATGCTACTAGTTGTAGACACTTAAAAATGTCCTGAATGGTATTACACCACTCAAATTTGATCACTAACATCATTTCATCCTTAATTTCATCATCTTTTTGCCTATTTGATTAAATAAGCCTAGTTATTTAATTAAATGCATCATTTTCATTTATTAATCTAATTTGTTTAATCAAGTTAATTCACCCCCTTTCACCTCCACCTTTCATCTTGTTTAAATTGAATAAATCAAATTATTTAATTTAAACCCCCTAAGTCCTCCCATTTAATTAAATAATCCTATATTATTGAGTTAATTATTTAATGAACATCCTTACTTTCCTCATCTTGCACAATTAAATCTAGTTTTAATTACTAAATTGTCAATTTCTTCACCCATCCACTTGCATAGAGAATATTTCGAAGGAATATTCTCCTATTTGGCTCCAAAAAGGGAATGATTGTTTTCAAACAAACTTTGTAACAAACTATTTGTTTGAATCATTCTCAACCCTTGATGTTTTCCTTGATCCATGTGATCTTTGATTCTCATCCATTGATGAGAATCTTTGATCCATGTTTCACCCTCCTTTTTATATTGACCATTGATTGATCAAATTGATATGAATCCTTGACTCTTCATTTGCTTTCCTATAAATACATCACTATTTGGAGATAAATGGATCCATCTTTTGATAGCAAAGATATGCTATTGAAATTCACACTCACTTACATCCATATTTCATATTTGATAGCATTTTATATTAAAACTTCACCCATTTAGCTTAAGCATCCATTAATGGGTTCCATGATAACTTAGTTTACATCCATTTTAGTATAGTTTGCATCAATGGCTTATATCTTTTAATTTTGTTTACATTTAGCATAGATTGCATCCATTTTATCAAGCATTTTAGCATTTAGTATTCATCTCCATCATGTTAAACTAGTTGCTTTTCATTTATTGTTCATATCTCATCGATTTTGTCGGTTTTCTTCAATAAAACCGATTAAAATAAGTTCATATTATCCAAGGGATTGGGAAAGAGTCACCATTCCACATCAATGCAACACCACTCCCCCAATAGGATAAGATTTGAGATCTTAGAATAGATTTCCCTTTCGTTTTCATGTTATTTTGATGGGTTCTTGTTCGTCGTAATTTCGAATATCTTCTTGGGATCATTGCTTAGGGGATTAAATTGGGTTTAAATTCATTTGGATCTATCGTATTTAGTTCACATTATGACTATGGTCACACTAGCATATATATATAGATAGATATTTAATATGTATATTTAATAATATATATAGTATATATATTTAATAATATATATATATATATAATAATATATATATATATATATATACGCCGAGAGATATCCTTCTCGAGGCGTCTAGACACCTCAAGAAAGATATTGTAACAACCCGACCCTTCGATAAAATAAAATTTCGATAAATTACAACCTAAAAGTAAGTAAACATGTTAACATGTCATTGCAATAGAATTTTTCTTTTCCTTTATTGATAAAACGTGAACAAATTGTCATGTTAGTTTACAATAAAGATTTCACTTCAATATAAAAACTTCACATTACATGAAACAAGAATACATACCTTAACTATCATAGCTCCAATGAGCTTTAAAACAAATAGTAGTAAGAAGGTCCAGGAGATCGTCCTTTCAAATCTTGGTACATCGGCCGCATGCTGTGGAGGAGAAACATCACTCGGGCGCTTTTCCGCCAACCACGGACTTATAATGCGGTCCCCCGCACACCTATCGTTAGATAGATGGCCCTCCCTTCGAAGAAGAGATTGGTAGGGCATCCTTTAACGATTACCAACTGAGCATAGTGCTGTGTCCTACACAACTAGAACCTTGCTATTACACAATCTCGACTAGTACTCGGATCACAATGAACTGACAGTGTAGTCTCAACTAACTCACGTCTACGTGGCAGTCGTACGTTTCACTACTTTGGCCAAAGTATTATCATTCAGTACTTCGAATGAAGGTCATCTATCATAAACACTACTCAGGGCCGATTTGCATTAAGGCTTTCTTACACTATGCGTAGGTTAGTCCTTCCGGGGTAGTGCGTACCCTAGACCTCCTACATCACGCTAAACTACTAGAAATGAAAAGCATAACAAGTAACTCAAAGTCCTCTCCTTTCCTGGAAATCAATGCCTAGGAGTTACACAAGCTTCACTAAGTTAACCTTAATGACTTAAGCTGAAAATTGTTACTTGACTCGATGCTATCATTCCCGTCCTAGTATTTAAACATATACTCTTCATATGGAGTTAATATTAAGCAAACACTTTATAATGTATCTAGGCTTCTAGTGTAGTTCGTACACTAATGCAAGCAATGCATACAAAAGAAAACATACATTACTATTACTTAAATTCCACAGCCTTATCTTTGATTATGAGTTCAAAGTGCAAATCCTAATCTTTGCAAGCATTAAAGAATGGAACAAAATATCACATTCTTATCCTTGTACATTCAATAAACAAGAATTCAACCCTTGATCAGAAACTCTTCTATAGTATGAACGAATATAATGCCTATTGAACTTTAGAAGTATATTAGAATGGAATAAGAAGGTGAATAGCTTGCCTGATATTTATAAAAATACTCTTAGGCAGATGGTGATTTAGATTGAATCTGAAGCTCCTTTTTCCTTCAGTCAAAAGATCTCCAGCCTTCTTGTTATTGACGGAGAACTTTCAAACCAGAATGAAGGATAATCTCTATCTTTTAATGTTAAACTCAGAATTGATGACTGGCAAAAATGAATAATGAAATGATACTCTCAGGTATGATGAATACTCTCACAGCCGAAATTACTCCCACACACAGTTAAATACTCAGAAAAGAAATGTTCTCCAGATGAATTCGCACACAAAAGCTCAACTCAGAATTTAGCAAAAGGCGTGATTTGAATAATGAAGTAACGTCCTTTATATAGGGTCCCTGCTCAACTAATTTGCTATTAAGAAGGTAAGAAAAATGCCAGACATCTACATAATATTTCAAACTTGCAATGTGGCGAATTAAGGAGGTGATTCGACCTTCTAAGATGACAGCAATTTGCAGAATAAATCAACTCACATGGCGGATTTTGACAGCTCAAGACGTTCTCCAGATTTTAGGTTATTTTGAAGCAATTAAAACAGGAAGTTCATTTCAAATGAAAGGGTCAAGGTTATGATGTTCCCACGTCACCATTTCGGGCCAAGAGATTAGCATTCGACCATTTCTCAGTGACCAGTTCTTTGCCCCCGCGTTTCTGATGCGTTTTTCTTCATACGCGCGACTTTCCCAGGCAGTTTTTATGCGTTTTTCAAAGAAAACGTGTTTTCTACCTTTTTAAAAGTTTATAAATTCGATTCCTCTTGTTTTAATAATCTCAAACAAAATGAAATCTTCAATTATTTTCCATTCGAATTTGCTTCTCATAGATTAATATGTTTCAAATAAAGCTTTTAAATAAAATCGATATAAAGCCCAGGTTCGATACCCATTTTTATTCAAAAATTTCCTTCTACTAAATATTGCGCATTATTTATCCTTTTGAAATAAAGCCCAATGCATTATTTATCCTTTAAACATTTGCAAATATTTTCTCCAAAAGATATATAAATATATTTATTTATATTTTTAACTCATTAAATATATATATTTATAGATTTAACTATATTCATTTTCCAAAGGATATATAATATATATATTTAATTTTATTGTATTTAATATATTTATAATATAGTTTTAATCTACATCATATATATCTATGTATATATCAAGTTTAAAATAAACTTATATACATAAATGTATATCCTATAAAAACTATATTATATATAATACTAAATATATAATTATATTTAATAATATACAAATATACCCGTATACATTTTTATTTTTCAAAGTACGTATACTGCGAGCCAGTCAGCATACTTTCTTTATACGTACCCATGTATATGTGTATATAGGTGTATTATTAAATTCAAAGGCTAAGATTAAACATTATTAATTTCACCATAAACACTAGGTAGAGTGTGTACATATATATATACCTGTGTATACGTATGTATGCGTACATACATGTCGACACGTGTACGAGCATATCCGTCTGCTTAACATACACATGTATTGATATGTCTGTACATATAAATACATGTTTACAATGTATAGATGTATGTGCGTTCCCAATCAATCATTAACTCATAACATTCACCTCATTCATACTTGGGTCATGGTATAGCAAGTCTGACGTTTAAACTATCACATCTCTTAAACATAAAGAAGTGAATTCAGAACCTTAAGGTCAATTAGACAAGTCTATGGATGACTTACCGTTATCTCGACAAACAGACTTGGCTTACTCAATCTATAGTATGTGTGTGTATGCTCAATTTGGTAATTGTTACTGTTTACCCGACCAAGTTCTTCACCGAATGATGTCTCTCCTCTGTCCGGAGGAACAGTCTTCATACCTGCGCACCATGACATGACATCGGCAGTCATATGCTCATAAAAAGGTAAAAACATCTCACAAGTTAGAATAACATTATTCTATAATTCTATGCAACATTCATTCAAAATTACATCAATTGAAGTAACAATCAAATGAAACCATTATTTAAATAGAATGCCATTATTGATAACAAAAACATCATTGTTTTATTCACTATAAAGATTCAAACATTACAATCAATTGCCCTATGCAATAGTAGCTATAAAATCGGGATGTAACATATATCTCTCGATGTATTATGTGTGAGTGTGCGCGCTAGTATAACACTTCAATAGAAGCAAACTAAGAAGTTCAAGGGCCTTCTTAGAGGAAAAATTACTAAGTAGAACAAAGTAGATTAGCATTAACAAAAATAAATTTAATAAGGGGTTGGTATTTTTCCTTGAAGTATGCTGATTTTCCATTTATCAAATAAGATTGACATGATTTATTAGTGACTAGAATTTATTTATCTTAAAACAAGATTATATATTTAAAATTAAAATAAGTAATCGATTTATTTGTCCCAAATATTATGTCAAAATACTGTATCTTCTTATTTCAGTGCAAACTCACAAAGAACTCTAAATTTCATAATTTGTTTCATAAAAAGATGATGATTATTCCTTTATAAATGTTGAGATCAATCTAATACACTCGTCTATCATAACTTCTATAGGTGTAAGCTAATTTAACCCATTCACATATGTATGAAGCCATAAAAAAATTCATAGCTTCAACAAAGGGTTAGAAATAGAACTAAAAGGTTTGGCATATCAATAACAGATCCATTACCAAACACTAGGCTTGATATCTATTCTCATGGATAGATACTAAAAAAATGTCTAAGATAGCTCTACAAGCCTGCTACACAAAACTTCAAAATTTTCAGAATTCCATTACAATTCCATCTAGGACAGCGAGGTAAAAACATCATGTACCGCAAGCCCTATAAGGATGTTTGATAATTTTTGGACTTTAGCAACTTGGACAGCTCTCTTATGATATTGCAACCAAATTTACAGCTTGGCAAGACTGAAGCTTGTATATATTACATTTTTACTTCGTAGATTATATATCATAACGAAATAAGCCGACACAATAAGGTGTTTCAAACTCAGAATAGGGAGATTCCCCATGATGATGACAACTAATCCTGAAGGCTTAAAAAATGGAAGCTATTAAATACAATGCCATTGTTGCACAATCTGAAAAGAGTTGAAGAGAGTTTGAGAGTTTAGGCAAGGTGGGATTCAATTTCTGGGCCTTTTGCTGAAGAAACCTTAAGATGAGGAGAAACAGGAGTAGGTGTATGAACCAGTGGATTAGCAGCAAATTTCTGAGTCAGGCACAAAAACAGAGGACAAAAGATAACATAGAGACCTCCAAAAATAGGAAGGGCCATGATGGCCCATCCTATGAGCTGCCAAACACACAATAAAGAATATCATAAATAAGAAAAAGTTGAAATAGTAAATAATCATTTTAATGGTGTCCTCATTTTAAAGGATTCTGCAATAATTGATAAAGGAACCAATGCCTACAGCATGTAGAAGTCCAAAGAGTACAGTAACTGGAGCTTTCCCAGTAATGGCCATCCACAGAGCATTGGGTGTAAGTGAGAAATGTTGACCCCGAGATACCCACTCCCCAAGGCGTAGAAATGGAACAGTTAATCTGGCACAAAAACATGAAAGCCATTGAATAAAACAAACTTGGGATGGAAAAAATAACTGTACCCATAAATTTAATTACAGAATAATTTGAAAGCTAATGTCATACCCAATTTGCACTGGAGTAGCAACAAGATTTGCCAACATGATTGTAGGTAAATTACATCTAGATCTAAGCAATGCACCCGCTAAAGCAGAGAGTACAGCAGTCACCCCTGCAAAAAGAGTAGCCCAACTTTCATCATATCTTAATGCTTTCAATGCAAAAGACACTATTAACTGGACAGAAAACTGATAGAAACAAGGCTATTGTATTTTATTAATCTAAGGCACAATGTAGTGCAAGAACTAGACTAACCGGGTACAAAATAACAAAGATGAAATGCACAGTGGGCCGGCCAAAATACCAATGAAAAGAATCTTTCCTAAACAAATAGTGGAAACGTTGATCTATTGATTCAAAGCATGGAGCATGTCTGTAGCATCCATGAGTTAGTTGCCTGAAAATATGGATGCCGTCCACAGGATGAGTTCATTGATTGGAACACCAATTACAAGTATGATTTCTTAGAAGTAGAATAAAGAAGAAAAGGAAAGATATCACATTATGATTCTCTAAGAAATCCAAAGTAAATATAACATGAGAAAATCCAGGCAAAATATATGTGAAAGAATTATGAATAAAATCTTTGCCTCAGACCTCAACTATGTTCCTGCATCAGGCTGAAAAGATAAGTTAAAATATAGCAGAAGAGTAACCGATCAATTCAAGAAAATAAAAGCCTGGTAGACTTGCAAAAGCAGCCTGTAATTGATACTGGTAATGACATGTTACAAAAGCTACTTACGAATAAAAATGTATGAACTATTATTAGAGCATACTCTTGTACAATTAACAGTTTACCAATTAACCACAACAAATATCATTAGCATCCTTCTAGTCGAACATTTCAGAATACCTGGTGTATATATTAGATACAATATATTCATATGCAGACTACATTTGTTCAAGGTTAATACAATCAACTATTGATATCAAAACAGACAAGGTGCCAACAACATTGTCATAAGAAATATTTTGCAAACTCCAAGAGGAATCAGAAGCCGAACCGTTAAACAAGATGCATCTAATCTTCAAGTACCTTAAAACTTCCATTTACAGTAAAAATTGAGACTGTTTCAAAGTAGCAGAGAGAGTCCACTAATGGAATTCTGACTCCATAAGTTTGAAAATTGAGAACATTGCAACTACTTTGAAAAAATCCTTACTTACATTAACAGAAAACTATGCCAAAACTAAATTATACAATAACTGGAACTTATTGCTTAAAACCTTACCATAAACTGGAAAGACTCCCAAAGTAATTCCTAGGGCAGCCGAAGTAGCCAATTGCTTTGGCCTTAAACCCCTGTCGTATAAACACAACAAATCCAAAATAAGAATAAAATTAATCTTAAATCAATATATACCCTCAGAGATATTTGATCACTGACTGAATTATTACCATGTTCAAAAAGCTTAATTGGCATGATAATCTCTTTTTCCAGTTATAAAAATGTACTTTGCAAACAAAGGGATTCGAAAATAGTTGCAGCTAATCTTCACCTCAAGCAAGAAAAAAAGTCCTATTTCCATCAACCAAAAGAAAATAACATTTACCAGAAAAACAAGAAACAGAATTAGAAAGAAAGCTAATCAAGACAGGGATTGAAATTGTTGACAGTTAACAGAACTTGTCCATGAGCATGAGGTGGCATAAACACAAAGGTCGAGACTGAAGTGTACACTGTATATAGCTAGGATTAGCCAGGCTTTAGGAAGCCTTGACAGCTCGGATATTTATTCAGTTACAGCAAAGGCTCAAATTCATCTCCCAGCTTTGTTTGCATCACAATTGTGTTTTGAGTGAACTTGCCAATAGGAAGAATGGAAAAATCTTCAATCATGGCCACAGTGGCATGACCATCCACCCCACCTAGATGAAGGCTGGTTTTTTACGGTTTTGAGCTGATGAGGATAAGGGTTCAAACACCACCCCGTGCTTATTAGGATGTCTTCTTTTAAACCTTGGTGACAGAGAAATTTCCTAGAAAGGGATACATACTCATTACCAGAGGTTATGGTGATTCCAGTGAGTGCAGATTATGCCTAATCGCAAGAGGAACCACAGCAACCCTACAAATGATAAAGCTCCAAGAGTCTACCTCTGCATACGCAGAAAGAAGGTTTGTCCTGCCAGATTGGGAATTGGCTTTTGGACTAGACAGAATTGTGGGGCAGGCATCAAAAATTAAGTTCCATGATAAAGAAATACAACCTCTATAAAAACCATGAGATACAAAAGATATTTTGGGAGTAATCAATCAAAATAAACCAGGGTACACAATTGACAGAAGAAAATAGCTTTCTTATCAAATCAATATGGAGCAGAGATATATATTTAGTTCCCTCTGTTCAAAGCATAACTACATCAATGTTACCAACTAGCCACTTGTGGACCTCACAGCAATAAGCATAACCTTGGCCCATACCGACTCCCAACATATAGAATCACCAGAATGAACTGGGAAGAAATTCAAAACTGTCTTAGTGAAATGCATTAAATTTGTACATGAACTACCCTTGCACGCCATTATAGCAATTTTGTAAATTTGCATATTCCGTTAAATTAATGGACCCAGCCAAAGTCATATTGGGAAACCAAAATATGGACGATCTGTAACTCAAATAAAATAGATAAATAAGCCTGTTTCCTTTTAACCTGTCAGCTCTACAAATATATTAGACACAATTACAAAAGTACTTGCACTAATAACCTTGTGCATGAAAAACTGAAATTTTCAAATCAAAATGATCAAACAAATATGTGGAAATCTATTTGGAAATTAGACACTCCTACAAACAATCTTCTAAACAAGTAAACCAACTTTGATAAGTCGAACAGATTTCAAAACTAGACATCTATAGAAACAACCTCCTCAACAACTGAACAGGGTTTGACAGCAAATGGTATAGCATGTTCAGTGAGCTTGATTGTCTGGGGAAATTCCATGATTAAGTGACCTTGAACCAGATTCTTAAGGATGGGATGGAATGGATAATTAAAGGAAGTCCAATTCAAGCTAATTAAGTGGGGTTCTTGTAAGATACCACTCATGCAAGATCAAATAATTACTTAAATTTTGGGAGTTTGGTTTTTAGGAAACACCATTCAGGAAAGATAACAACATATATTTTTTTAATAATATCATAAAAGACGAAAACCTTTCAAACTCTGGAAGATAGGTATTTGAGAAACACTACTCAAAAAAGATGAACATTTTTTCTTTTTTTTTAAATTGCATACTTTATAGGCCTGAAGATCAATATAGAATAAAGAATGTTAAACGCAGTCGCCTGCATTCACAAAAAAGAATGTTAAAAAAGATGAACATTTTTCCTTTTTTTTTTTTAAATTGCATACTTTATAGGGCCTGAAGATCAATATAGAATAAAGAATGTTAAAAGCAGTCGCCTGCATTCACAAAAAAAGTTTTTCTTATCCGATATCTCAATTGAATGCAACTATTAAGACCATCAATTGTAAATTCAATGGAAAAGATGGGCAAAAGAGAGCTGAATTGGGTAAAGAAGAATTTGTTCTGCAGAGGGGGAAAAAGTCCAAATCAGAGAGCTGAGTATTGATTAAGACAATTCTTCTTACCTTCTGCAAATGGCCAGAAATGGATCCACAAGTCCCTTGTGTGCCCACCTAATGACCAACCAGGAAGACTGACCACCACCCACTTCTGCTCTTTCTGTCTTAACATCATCATCTTCAACTTCTTTCACTTCCTGGATCGTTATAGCATTGTCTTCTATATCTTTACCATATACTTCCAGCAGGGGCTCTGTAGACATTGTTAGAACTAACTCTGAATACAACTGCAACAACAACTCTGTGAGATAAATCACGAGGCCCCTCTGCCATAGCCTTGACTTTAACCTTATGTGCTTATTACAACATGGCCGTCCTTTTACAGTGCTGTAAATATGGGTGCTATTTCCTTTCTTCCTTCTTGCTTTGGCTGTTTCGTGTATTTGGCTTCACCTGCACTTATCTTAACAAACAGGGGACCTGCACAAAGGCCATGTGAAAACTTCGCCTTATTTGTAACCTAATCCTGCGGTCACATGGAAGCTCAGAAGATTGCTAATTATTGGAGTTTTCGTTGGCGTTGAATAATTTATTGGCATACAGATTTTTAAATTTAATTGCCGGCCGGCGCCCTTTCTTCAAGGAGAAAAGGCATTTAATACATTCTTTACGCGATCAATTAATTATTTGATATTTTGATTTGCCGCTTTAAGATATTTTTTGAGGGCCGTTATCCCACGCTAACGATGTGGATACAAAACATACGTGTATTAATTGAATGTGAATTAGATTTGAAGACTGTATGATATTTTCAAGATAAGATAGTTATTATCCATTAAATCTTTTTAATGAATCAACATTTTAGGAATAGATATTTAGACTTTTAAATCACATTATAGTACAATAAAATGTATTTATTAGTTAAGTGGAAATAAAATGTATTAGAAATATATTTGTTTTAAATATAAAATTTAAGAAAACAAAGTCAATGAGATTGAAGGAAAGTGTTTTGAAATATATTTGTTTTAAATATAGAAACAAAGTCTATGAGATTGGAGGAAAGTGTTTTATTTTATTAAGAAGAATAGCTTTTACTATAAAATGAAATAGTTTCTAAAATCAAATAATATTTTTCAACCTCAATCATCAACAATAAGAAAAAACTAAAAACCTATCTACTAGTTAGATCATAATAACATATATTTTATTCAAATGTATTTAGGACATAAGTGAAAACACAAGCGTTTTGAAATATTTTAGTAAGGAAAATATAAAAACTAAAGAAAAAACATTTTAAGAAAACCAAATTGAATGGGTGCCATTGTGGAAACAAATATAGCAAAAGAAAGGATTTTGAACAAGGATAAGAAGGGTTTTAAACGATGATTCTTTTTATTGTCAAAAGTTATAGGATAAGCAAACTAATTTATTAAAGATATCACGCTATATAAAAAAGAATTAATCATCAAAAATATAAAATAAATATAATCTAAGAGATCTTAATAAAGTTAAAATGTCATTGTCAACAAAATGAAATCCTTGTCATACATCTGCAAAGTATTGCCTGAAGCATAAAACCTACTAAAAGGACAACATAAGGACATCTTGGTGCAAAGAGCAATCTAATCTTCTTCTACAGCAAAATAGACACAACTTAACTCAACCCCTGACCAAATAAAAGTCTGATAAAATGGCCTAAAGTCCCTCTATGAGAGGCAACAAATATTTGTAACTACATAATCGATAAATTTCAACTAAATTTGATGACCTCGTTCTACACTAACCGTACTTCCCAACTTAGATCTTTTTCTCATATTTTGCCTCTTTCTTTCCAAATCCATCATGTGTTGTTTATTTTGCTATCATTTAAAAACAAAGAAAAATGAGAACATTCTTATTCAAATCAAACACGTAATCATTGCCCATTTCAATACCAAAAAAGAATTCACACCAAATTCAAAGCAAGAAACTATGTACACTCACAAAATCAAAACAAAATGAAAAATCCCTAACAAAATCCTTACTTTGGCCCTCGTCATGGTAAACTAAGTAGTAAACCAAGTTGCAAACCCTTGTTCTTCCTCATGTTGATGGCTTTTTGTTCTGATTATATGGGAAAAACAAGTTTTGAATGGACCTTAAACCATTTACAGCAGGTTTTGAATGGACCCGAAACCAATTACAAACAGGTTTTGATGGGGACCCAAAACCCACTCAAAGAAGAACAAGCTGCACATGAAAACAACATAGCCAACCAACAGCGAACCAGCAACATATCACCAAAAGAGCAGCATGACTATACCCAAATCTGCACAATTCCAAAAAGGTTTTGAAGGGAACCTTAAACCCAAAACAACCAAGTTTTACAAGGGATCTTGAACCCAAAACAAGTTTAGAAGGGAACCTGAAACCCTCTTATAGCCAGATTACAGGGACCATAATCCCTCACAACAAACCAGGTTTTAAAGGGGACCTTATACCCACTAAACTTTGCTTGCAATAGCCAGGTAGCAGCAATCCAAACACACATACAGAACATTGTTGAGCCAACACAAAACATGGCTTTGTGTTGTCACCTAAGACAAAACCAATATTGTACTGAATAAATAGAAATATAGAGTATAAAAAATCCAGGCTTTTCTTGTTGTAATTAATTATTACACCTTAAATTAAGTTTACTTTAGTAATCTCTTTTTATTACTCGAGTAGGAGAGGATAATTAGTTCATATATTATCCTTCTTTTATGAGATTCTATTATTCTTTATCCTAGAAACTTAGAGGGCATCCCCTTGCTTTTTGGATTTCTATCTTTTCCTCATCAGGTCCTCAAATTTGGAGACTACAAGGCTATATATTATAGTTCATTCCTTCCATTCAAACAAACAAACAAATATATATTGTTTTAGTTTCTTTCACCTAGGGTTCATAGTCCTACAAATTGGTTGTTTAGGTCACTCATTGTTCTATTGCATTCAAAAGGGTCAAATTAGTTAGTGATTTTTTATTTTTTCCAAAACAGACATCATACAATCAACTAACTAAAAAAATTATATGTAGTTTTTAATTAAAAAAGTTGTATGCTACATGCATTTCAAAGCACTTTAGTGTGGAATAGACATCGTCATTATATTTGGAGTAACCAAAAACCCACAAATTATTAAAAATGGTGTAATTATAGTCAAGGAAAAAATTGGCCCCAAGCACATACCCCAATATTGTACAAATGCTTATGTAGTCTAACATATACATAAATAGAGCAAAGAAAAAAATCTATGTATTCTTTTTTTATTTTTTAAACTTTAAAAAATCAAAGTTTTTGAAGCACTTATAGGCACATGGCACATAGGGGGTATTGCACAGGTATCAACCCCATACCACCATTGCATGGTGATGAAAAGTTTGTCATCCCTACCAATCCCACACCCCATCAAGGTTTTAAAACCCATTAATGACATTTTACACCACTGGCTGCACAAACTCCAATAACATTCCAATAGTCTCCACTTAGTCTAATGCCCTTCATGCTTAGCCTTAGCTCTATTGAAGCTACTCACCATCCATCACCACAAGCAACCCCCACACCACTAGTTTGTTATCCAAGCAAATCAATTGGGGCATAAACACCCATCCATTACCTACCCACCACCTTTATTAGCAACATCCCACCACCTAAGCACCACTTGCCTACCATTGAATTGAGGACCCCCTCTCTATTTGTAGTTTTAGATTTAAAGTCCAAATTCAAGAGGCCTTTTCTTGGCCATACAAAGGGATTTTCACAAGCAATTTTTTAAAAGTTTGATAAAATTTTGTGCTCTTTGTAGTGATATAACTAGTTTGCTTTTAATGCTTGGTTTTTTATAAAATATTTTTTCTCGGACTTAATGCTACAAAATTCCTATATTGAGACCTTTTAAGAGCAATAAATTACATGAAAGGACTTCATAGTAGTATTATTCATTTTCTCTCATTATATTATAGAGTTGTATTTCTAACATTTGGTCCTTTTTTGGACTCTTTAGAAATCTAAAAAACATAGTCACACTAAATTATAAAGTGCCACACACACTACTTAATAACAGTGTCAAAATTGAGATGTTTGGGCAAGTTGTTAATGTATATGTACTCAACTTATAAGTGTCATTTCATGTGTTAGGTGATGGGTTAAAAGCTTGTCTAGTTTTTTATTGTTTTCAATCCATTCATCTTACCTAATCTTTACCACATTCCATCATTTATTCTTGATTTGTCACTATTAGTTTATGTAAAATAAAAATGTTTAATATGTATTAGAGGAGTAAGATATACTTTATAGAGTGATTTTTGAAATATTAATTCATGTGGTTCTTTATGATTAAAACAAGGCAAATGGAGACCTTCTACATCAATAGGGAACAACAACATATATTGGTTGAGAAGATGTTGTAGTTGTTATGTTTTAGTTTTGTAATTTTAGAGTGTCATTGTAGTTATTTAATTATAGTATGATGTTGTAACAATATATTTAAAAATTAAGGTTTAATTTATTATGATTTCTCATAGAAGGGCGATGGTGAGAGGCGGGAATGGGAGAGGAGGTGCAGGTTTCAAATCTTCAGAGGAGGAGGATGATGAAGAAGGGGATGCAAAGGATGCAGATGGGGAGTTAATTGTTTTAGTGGCGGTTGCTCAGCTTATGGTTGTGCTATTGGAGGTTTACAGTTGGTTGGTCTGTGTTGTTGAGGTGTTGTCTGCAAGCATTGGAGTTGTTGATTGGGAGGCTGCAACATTTTCTTTGATATTGTTGGAGTTGTTTGATGTTGGTGATGTGAGGGTTTTTACCCTTGTTGAGACCCTGTTTTCTTGCAGTTTTTTTGGGGCAACTCGTGTGGCATTTGATGTTTTTTCTTTAGTTGTTGCTTTCTTGCTAACGTTGTTGATTATTGTTGTTGGGCAGTTGGTGGAAGTTGTGTTGTCGGTTGTGCCTAACAACTTGTTATTTCTATTCTAGAGCCTTATTTTCTTGTTGCTTGTGGCTTATCTTAGGCTCTAGTCAACGTGTTGGGGCAGTTGGTGTGCTTCTCTTTCTAGCTTTCTCCTTGTCTCTCCCTTGCTTGGGTTCTCCTTTCCCTCAAGGTATGCCTTTTGTGTTGTTGGGGGTTGTTTTACCCTATGTTGTTTTGGCTCCTTTCTTTGTTGTGGCATTTTGGTTGCTGTTACATGGAGTTCTAGCAGTAGTTTTACTGTTGTTATCTTTCGTGTGAATTCTCTTGGTGTGTGCTTTGGGTCTCCTGTTGGGATTTTTTCTATGGAGTGGCCTTTTTATGGCTCTAGCTGACATGTTGGGGTTGATGGTGTGCTTGTTTGTGTGGTTTGCTCCCTGATTTTTTCCTATGTGGTTTACCCTTGCTATTTTTCCTTATGGAGTTTGGTGGCTAATGATTAGTGGATGGTCTACTTATTGGAAGTTATGCTAATTTATATCTGCTTAATGTTTCTTAGTGGTTCCTTGAAGGTTCTCCATGTTGCTCTTCTTGAGCTTATTTTAGAAGGGTTGTTCTCTATTTTGGATAGGTTGTGCTTATTTATGCCCCTGTTGTTCAAGGTGATGTTGGAAGCCTTTGGATTGTTGTGTTTGCCACAGGATGGTATAACTCCTTGTTTTGTTGAAGCATTGGCTTTCTCCTTAGATCCTATTGAGGTGGATTCTTCTCTTATTGAGGTGGAGTTGGGGGTTGAAAGTTTCTAGTTTCCTCAATTGTTTATCCTTTTGAGGTGAACACTTCTCCCTTGGAGGTTGAGGTTGAGGTTTCCAGAGTTTTCAAGCTACGGTGGAAAAGCTATTTGTGACATCCTCTCCAATAGAGGGGAGCTCTCTCCTTTTGAGGTGGAAATTGAGTTGGCTTTCTGGTTTGATGGATTGTTGGGTTTTTGGTCCTTGAAAAAACCTGATTGCTTTTGGTGTCATTGATCTTCTAAGTAGGTCAAGTCCTAGTTGTAAAGGGTTTTAAGGTCCTTTCAAAACCTATTTGTTGCAGCTTGAGTTGATTTGAATATTTTTGAATGGTTATTGCTATTGGGCTATGATTGGTATGTTGATTATCTTTCTTGCAACTTCTTTTCCTTGTAAAGGGTTTTAGGTCCCTTAAAACCTTCTTGTAATGGGTTTCGAGTCCCATCAAAACCTATTTTTCCTTAATCAAAAACAATAGATTTGAAAAGAGTGGCTATATGCCAAACTCTTTGTTATTTGTATTTCAACTTTATGTCATAAGACAATTGCCTCTCATATATTTTAAGATAGGTTGTTAGCCAAATGTAGACTATATAAGTTATAGTTTGCATACTATAGATATAGGTAGTGTGGTTTTTTTCCAAAACTTGATAATTAGTATGATTTCTTCAAGAAATCTATGACAACTTTGTTTCTTCATTAAAAATTGAGGGGAGGGCCACTCTTAGGAAGTCAATGAATGTATTTAGTTTATTATTTTTTCCTATAAGTATACAAGATAAGATTATAGGTTGTGCATCAGATTGATTTTATAAATAGTTAGACTAATTTGTGTTTGTTTTGGATTGATAATAGGAGTCTAGTTCTTTCAAGTTTCAAATACGAATTTAGATCAATACATTTCTTGATTTGGATTGATAACTATGAATTAATCTCAACTCTTTATTCTCAGTTATTTAAATAGTAGTTCATGTAGTCATAATGCATTTTATATATATACTTGGACTATAGCCAAAAAAAATATTCTTGTCGCCTTAGTAGAATAGAACCTATTTTACAAAAGGATTTTTAGTATTTTTAATTACATTGTGAAGTAGATTGTATTTCATTATAGTATTTTTAATTACACTATGAACTTATTAAGAAAGTCTCAAATGTTCTAATGCTATGGAGACATCTCTAGATGCTTCTTTGTTAAGAATACAGTGTTGCACATCTTGTATACGAAATGAATTATTTAATTATTTAAAATAAATATTTATTTGTGGTGCATCTTAGGTGGTGTGTTTAGCCATATTAAATATTTATTTAGGTCAGTTGTAAAGGTATATGTAATATTGTTAGATATTTTGTGTGCGGGTTACACATGCGAAAAACATTTAATATTTGGGAAACTTAGCACCAAAAATTAAATATGGGGTCAATGGTTTGTGTACTTGTGATTTTGAGGAACATGGTTTTATCTTTCCACTTGGTTGCTTGATTTGAGCTTTATTATATAAAAGAAAGCACATTTTTAGTGGTTGAAGTTTGATGGCTGGTTTTTTAGTTGTTTGGATTAGTTGTCATTTATTGATCTTTCTTCTAAAGAGTGTACATGTGAAGAATGGCATGGGATGTGTGGATACATGCTTCGACACGTGGAGGATGCATTGGATGAGCTTGATGTTTTAGAATTATTCATGGAGACGCAGTAAGTGTATTATAATATTTCCATTACTAAATAATACATTGAGTGTGGATATTTATTGGAGGTTGGGTTTTCTATCTTAGGTATTTTCCCAAGGTATATCTCGTGTTATCTTGTGGTATGTCTTGATCTTTTCATATGTTTATTATGTAAGCTTGTATATATGATTTTCTCTCATGGGGTTATGTGGGAAATGGTTTGATCAACTTGTATTATTTTCCTCATTTTTCTCCTTTTACACCTCAGTATTGATAGCTATTCTACTACCTCCACCCACTACATTGAAAAAGATCTCAACTTCTTCACATGTTATTATACAAATTATTTTCAATGAGTTTACATTTATATTCTTAGTCATTGAGATATCTACATATCAAACATATATTAGTTACTTGTAGAATCTCACATTCTAGACATTGATGAAAATATTAAGGACATATGTCTTCTCCTTGATGACATCTCACACTAAGTCACGTCTTTTATTATAGATCCTCTTGTTCCCTCTTCATTACATTATGGTCCTATCTTAACACATCATAACTCACATCAATTTAGGTATTGCATTTATATGGTCACCATTCTTGAATCATGTATGACACATTCAGTATCAACATTGAGACACATAAGCAATTTCTAGAACCATACATTCTCATTCCTTCCTTAATTTTCACCAATTGAGTTGGAATTCAATGGTTTGATAGCTCAAGATTTCTTTCTTTTGAAGGGAAGATGTATCATTTGTTCTTGAGGGACCTCCTATAGCATTCAACATTCAATATTCTATCTTAAGTTTCACTCTCTTCTTTTTGTAGGCACACATGGGCCTTGTCTTGCGAGAATTTTAGGACAGTATTACTTCTAGGGGGCTATCTTGTCATATTCATACCTCAATTGGGATGGATTTTTGTTTTTTGGTTTCTTCATTTTATACTTTTAGGGGTACACTCTCTTTGTACATTGGGGTTCTTTTATATTGTACATGGGTACACCTAAGTTAGCTTGCCTTGTCAGACCCATTTCTTCATCACCTTAGTTGCACACAAAGGGGGTGTTGGTGTAATTAATAATTACAATTTACATTAATTTTACTTAGGTAATTTATTTTTATTACTTGGGTAAGATAGGATAATGAGTTTATATATTCTTAGCTATTTATGGGATTATGTGTTTTCCTAGACTTAGAGTTCATCCTCTTGTTTTGTAAATTTTACCTCTTTCTCGCTCTTATTAGATTTGAAAACTATGATTCTATATATTGTAGGTCTCTCTTTCCATTTAAAACTCTTGAATACATATATTTTTAATCTTATATTTATACATATTGAATTTATTATCATTATGTTGTTCTTGGGTAGATATAATGTTTAGAATTCTCAAGGAAGAGAAGGAATCTTATCAAAATTTTGATTTGATCAAGTTTAGGAACTAGTAAAATATATTTAAGATATGTCTCTCTCTAATTATTAGATGTGTAAGGTGTGAATTCATTCTAAGGAGTTTGGAGTGCATTCTAGAACTAATTTCACACTGACAACTAACAATCAAATTGATTTTTCTAGATAAAAATGGTTTTCTTAATGTAAGAACATATTTCTAGCCAATTTTGGACTTTGATCATCATAATAAAGTCTTATTAGCTAATAAGCTCTATGGAAGATGGATACTATTTAAATATATTAATGTAGTAGATACAAGTGAATTTCTTAAATGCATCATCATAGAATTTAATTGGTTTTCTTTGGTGCACTTATTGATCCAAAACTTGAATGCAATACCATATGATTTTATAGCATTCATTATAGAACATTCTTACTTTGATTTATAAATCATTGTACGTACTCACCTAGACTACACATATAATTATATGCAATGGACTAATCTACAACCATAATCCAATCTCTTTATTTTCAAATACAAATTTAACTACTTCCTATTTAGAATTACCCAAAATATGATCTTTATCTATTTTTCAATGTGACAAAAGTTTCAAATTGCATGTTTAAGGCTTGTATTTAAAGGTATCACCCTAGTTTTTTGAAATCATAGATCAATCTAGGATAACACATCAAAGCATATCAATAATTCTCAATCACTATCTTAGAAATATGAGGATACTTGGTGCTCCAATGATGAGGTGGAGGATTTCTCTTAAGGATCCTAAGAAATTTATTCTATCATATCAATAGGTGACATTCTTTTGAGGTCAACTTGTTAAGAGACTCCCTTCAGGGAAGTGGGAGATTTTGATCACATAATTGAGACTATTCATATTTTGACTCTTTAAAAGGATTTCATGGGGAAATTTCCCTCCCATCTAATAAGAGACAAAGAACACAATAATATTTAATATATTCAAGCCCCATTACAGATGAGGTTGAGAGGCACAAGTGACAATATAGAAAGGAAATCAACTATCCCATACCTATCATGACTTGTATAGGGTTAGACATAATGCACATGGTTGGCTAATTTTCTTAATATCATTATGGGGTGTATTTTAGAGAATTTGAATCCCTATTAGAGGGCATGTCAATTTCAATATCATATAGTTCCACATCTAAAGTGATGGGGAGATCTAGCCCACTTTTCTACAAATTTTACCAAGGTTCTAAATTGATGAAATAAATATGATTGTAGATCCCTACCTATTGATGGTGAATTTTCAACTACAAGTATTAGGAATAAAGTGACCTATTAAATTTCTCTATATTGCACAACCAACTCTCCTATATGAATGAATGTTGGTGAGGCAACCTCAATTCATGTTATGTAAACCTTCCTGCAATTAAATAACATTAGCTAACATCTATGGCTAGTGAGCATTCAGTGCATACAATAGTTTGCTTTAATCTATGAAAGGTATCATGTTATAATTACTGAGATCAATGTTCTCTATAAAAAAAATCTTGCAATTGAAGAAAATATAATTACTTCTAAAACTAAGAGAATGGAGTGGTGCTAGGTTGAGCGTTCGACACAAGAGTGGCAAGGGCATAAATTAAGGATAGTCCCATGGAAGGAAACAATATCTAATTGAAATTGACCATATCAGAGGGTAAGGATGAGGGTTCATCTAGTAATAACTCATCACTTATGTATCTAAGGTAGACACTTTTATACTTCATGATGGTAAGTGAATAACTATTTTGAAAAGGAAAAAGATAAATATTTAAGAAAGAAGGCCACTTATCAAGATTTGGGAATTGGAGCTACTTAAGAGAGATCTATCATAGTAAATCAAGCCAAGGATAGAAAGAGGAGGAAGTGGTCTCAATTTTTTGAGAAGGAATGGGAACATGGGGACCAACACTAGACAAAAAAGGGGAAGTATCTATCTTTTTAAGAGGGAAAATAAGGACACAATGTTACGAGACTAATGTAAATGGAGAACCTTAAGATGGATGGCTTTGATCATAGGAGAATTTACATTAGGAAGGAAGAAGGAAAAAATTAAAGGGGATAAAGGATTACATTTTTTACAAAATTTACGCAATGGGAGAGATATTTTAGTACCTACATATTAGGACATTTGTGAGCATGCGGTAATTATTATGGTAGCAAAATTGATAAAGTGAGTCTTCAGCCATAAATCACTTTGTTCTTCTTGCAACCCTTGTCCCTCAACTACCTTATCATATCTCACTCAATCCTACATGTCCTGGGCCATTTCTTGAGGATAGTGATCAATCCTTCAAAACTAAAGAATGATTCCTTACACTTCCAAGGATTTAATTCACTCACTATTTTGAGGCTTCAACCTCATAGGTTGGAGTTTGAATAAGTTGTGGGCTCCCTAGAATCATCTCGACCATGTTTAGCAGATAATTAGGCTCATAGTGTTGTTGTTCAAAGGAGTTCCAAGCACCTAGAGACATTTGCATATGTAGTAACCACTATTTTAATCCCACAAATCTTGAATTTACTAAGCCAAAGCCATTAGTTATCACCAAAAAATGTGATTCATAGGTCCAGACCCCCAAGTTTCAAATTAAAATCATCTCTCTATGATTCAGTATTGCACTCAAATTAAAATCATCTCTTTGTGATTCAATACTGCACATACATCACAAATACCATTCGTTTACTTTTAAATTTACTTAAAAAATCTCAAAACCAAGTGTTATTTTGAAAATCACCATCTTCCAAGTCAATAGCATGGGTTTTTGTGGGTTTTTATTAGTAAAATAAATAATTTTTCAGGTGAAATATTGTAACCATATTGTTGAAACCACACATTTATTTAGTGTTAAAATTAATTTAAAACCACACATATAACCTTCAAAACTGCACATTGCTAGCAAAAATAAATATCAAACTTGCAGTTTATCCATTGAACTTTGCATATATATTTACAAAAACTACTTTCAAACCTTGATATCTACTCTAAATGACATCACATGGAATACCTTCATAGACTATCATTGCAAGTCTGGCCAACATGAGCATGTAATGCACATATTTTAGGTCATGCAAGAATATGGGTGTTCTCTTGGTGCAACAGGGACAATGGAACCAAATCAAATCCACTCTCAGTAAAATGCAATGAGGGTTTGCTACCTAAAATTCTCTACTTTAACATGCTCCATGAAATTTGAAGAAATTCAAATGTGTTGTAGTAAAAATGAAAATGGAAAATAAAAGAAACTCTACTCAGGAATCACCATGGCTACTATGGCCATTGCAAGGCTACTCACAATTGCAATGGCATGTGATTGCTTCTGCTCCTCATTCATAATGCTATTGTCCATTAGCACCACCACTGCCCTCTTTAACTTGGCCATATAAGGACTACAGATTGATAGACTTGGCCCTTGTTTTGGCCTTTTTATGGCACCACATTTGTTGACAAGTAAAAATGAAGTTGCAACAATGGATGAACTCAGTGATAATGAAGGTATCAAAATAAAATTAGACTCTTCAATGATGATTAGCAAATCCTTAACACATAAAAGTATAGAGTTAATTGGAGGACATAGAAAATTTCTTGATTCAATCCTTTGAAAATGCATCAAAGGATTGTTGAAATGCGAGCTTTGGAACACAGTATGGACAACCACCAAAAGATAGAGTAAGGGATTTTTTTTGTTAAATGGACAACCATCAATAGGCATGTGTGCAAAATATGGAAGAACAGACAAGGCACGTGAACTATTATTATAATGCCACGTCCAACTACCATGAGCTAGGTGTCTGCTAGTTTTGCTTATTTTTAAATATATAAATTCTTCATCTTCCCAACAAAAAAAAGACAAAAGCCAATGGCACACAATTTTGATTTGCTACTTTTTAAAGTAATTTTCAATGGCATGCAGTTTTGCAAGATTCGATTGCAAATTGATGTATAGAATTTGTTTATTTGGCATTGGATGCATTACTTGCCATTATAAAAGCTATTGCATGAAGGTTTGAATAAATGTCACACAACACAGTATTATTTAAATTTTAAATTCGTATATGAAGTCATATTTCCCAAGACTCCCATGAATTGTTTAAGTATGCAATTACAAAAGTTAATTTATCTTTTTTTACTATGTAATTGATATAGTTTAATTTTTAATATATATTTTAATTTAAAAAAAAAACTTATTTATAAAAAGTTTTTTTTTTGGTTGATTAATGATATGTTAAAAACTGAAAAAGTTTTTTTTTTATATTAACAAATGTTTAGAGTTCATATATTGAATGTTACCTTTCATTTATTTTTAATTATGATTTTACTTATGATTTTAATTTATTTAAGAATTTATGTTCAATTTTATAATAATGATTTATTTGTTAATATTAAGTTTATTTTTAATTAATGTTAATATTGTTTATAATATATTAATTCTACAATCTAGGTAAATATTTTATTAATATTTCAATTTTCATAGTACTTTTATTTTTTTAATTCATTATTCATTAACTTAATAAGTTTATTATTTTTAACTAGGTATGATTTCTTATACACATTCCAATCAGATCAAAGGGGCAATGGATGTGTAAAAGGTCATTCAGTCCATAAAATTTGAATTAATTCTTTTAACCCATGCAATTCCTACTGCAAGATTTGTTTCTTCCTTAGATTTACTAGACTCACTATGTTGAGGGGAAACACCATTTTCTAGGTTCACCATCCCCTTTGTAATTTTGTTTTTCAAATAAGCTCCCTATTTCTTCTTATGCACACTCCTTTTTAGATCTACTTACATATATGCTTAGCATGTGATGCATAACACAAGGGAAACATGCAAAAGGCGACTGCCAAAAAGTTGGAAATGGGGAAATAGTAAATATGTAATAAAATTATACTTACTTTATTCTTCGATAAATGTCTATACCATGTTACGAAGCTCCCATTTTTTCACACGCAGATAGAATGTTGATAAATGACCATACATGTTCCAAATCTCCCACTTTTGCACATAGAGATAGAATGCTAGCAAAATTATGAGATTTGGCTTTACAACTGCCAATTATATTTTCTTTAATGTTTGTATAAAAAAAATATTAATACATATTGTGTAATTATGGCATGTTGGTAATGGAGCTTGATCATCTTCTTGATTTAGAGGTTTTGTTTCAATTGTGTTTGGATCCCTATAAGTGGATGCATAGTTGATTTAAAGCTATCACATCTTCATTGACACCTTTTTTGCACAAACAACATCATTTGTTAAGTGAACTACCAATTGATTTCATGTAATACACAAATATATGCAACAAATAGACTGATTTTTTTCTTTAATTGACTTTCCACACCTCTTCGACGCACCCATTGCACACCAAAATTCGATTGCTAGTAAAATAGAAAAAAATATTAAGAAAATAATTAAGAGTATGGAAAAATTCATTACCAAATAAAATAGAATAGAATAGAATATCTAACACTTTAAAAAACAAAAGATCCCAAAAACTAATTTTGAACTCTTAGGACGGTAAAATTCTTCTCTTCTATTCTATTCTATTTTAATCTCGTTAACTTTCCTGGAGTTATTTATGAGAAGTCCGCTAAGTAAAAAATTGTGGAGGGGCGGCTACTGAAGAGTTGAGTGTTGCAGGAGGAGGCGTGGGCGGTGTGATTTGTGATCACATACAGAATGACACAAAAGAGGAGACGTAGCCATTCTGAGGAAGACAGTGAAAATGAAGTAGTTGTCAAGGATGAAGACGAAGAAGAAGAACTTTCGAATAACGAAAAGAAACAGCGATTATCGACCCCTGAATCTCAAGACAGTGGCCTTCTTCCGCTGGCTGCTTATGGTGACGACGACGACGACGACGACAACGACAATGAGGACGATGAGAGGGATGAAAATGGCGTACCTCTTCATCAGAGGAGCCAACGCCTCGTCGAAATTCGCAAAGATTGTCCATATTTGGATACTGTTAATAGACAGGTATGCGCGGTTCTTTTCTAATTTGAGAGCTCACCCCCATTTTTTAGGAAAGCTTTTTATTTTTATTGTAAATGTTGGATGAGGCTATTGGTTGTCTTTAGTATTCACCTTGGTGCCTGCCTGAGTTCAAAACTCAGTGAAATTTGTAAACCTAGGTTATGCTTGAATGTAGCCCACAAACTCACCACATGCCCACTCTGCAGTCTGCCTCGATTAACATATAATTGATTCCTGAAAATTATATTATGTGCTGATGCAGTGCACAAATATAGAATGCATGAAATTGAAAAATCCTTTTAAAGGACTTCATCTTACATGTTATGCCATGCCATTCTGGGGTTTAAACCTCGGTTATGACGGTAGTGAGTACTTCATCTTACCGCAAAACTACAAGTCAACAGATACTTTTACATTGGATGTCGAGCTTTCCCTTATCTTGCATTAGCTACAGAACAGTTTCTTTTGGAAGTTTGCTTTTTGATCTCTGGAAAAAATGAAGTAGCAATATTTATAGGACAAAGTTCAAAATATTTAATTAATTTTACTGATTTCAGGAGCCCATTTCGGGTCATTATTCTTGACCTGACTGTTAATATTAAAATGAGCAAAGAAATAGAATATAAAACATAAAAATAAGAACAAGACACAAGACACAAATTTTATAGTGGTTCGGCAATTGCCTACATCCACTTTCAATAGCAGGGAATCTCTTTATTAATTCTCAAGTTACAATACACATTCAACACAGCAGCAGCATTTATAAAATGGTCTCCATTCCAATAAATGGAAAAATCAATCTATGAGAGAAACTTGCCAATAGAGTCAAGAGGCAACCTTATCTAGTTTGTTTAAGCAACATGCCAATTTGGGCTCCACCAAACCCAACAATCTCCCACTTGAAGACCAAATCGCTGCTTGGAGATCTCCCCCACTGCAGACGTTTAGATCAGCCACAACGATGATTTGAGCTTTGCTAAATTTTGTTCTCGGACACATCGGATTAATCTCCGCCAAAGCACATCGGAGTTAATAACCTGCAGAGATTTTAAGCTCTCCATTTTCTCCCACTGCCTCGCAACAATATAACCCTTGATCAAATGACAAAATACTGGCTCGCTAAAAATGGAACCTCTCATTCTCATTTCCATATACAGCTCTGTGGCCTGGTCTATTGCTCTGCACTTCACAAAACCCTCAATCGTTGCTGCATATGTCGGTGGATCCTCTTTTTCTCCATCCAGCTTCTCTTTTTTCTGTTCTTTGATCGAGTTCAAACCCATGCGGCATGGGACCAGCCTTGTTCCAACAGAATCGGAATCCTCAGACTGCTTCCTCAAGGCGGCCTCCTCTTTTCTATTTTCATGCCAGTCCTCTCCATTGGACAGCGGATCGCAGCCTAAAGACAGGCTCTTGGCCAAGAAGCGCCCAACAGGAAACTAAAGGCTGGCCTTAGAACTCCTTGAAACGGCCTTCTTTTCCTCAACAGATTTTCCTTTGCCAGCCATTCTCATATGCTTGTAAATAATTCGATCGACCTTCTCTTTGCGGTGTCTGACTCTCCGCTGCCACTTGATTGCTCGATACAAATATGGACCTCCATCTGTACGCCTTTCTCCCATACTAAAAGATGCCCAGTTTAGCCGGAATGCTTGTTCAGTGTTGGGCATCACTGTTCCATTATAACCATGTAAAGTCTTCTCAGCAGATGCACGTAAAACAAACTCTATAAAACCATAACCGTTTGATTGGCCGGTGTGTTTATTACGTATGACCTTTGCAGAAATAACTGCTCCCGTATGAGCAAAACAAGAATGCAAGTAATTGTCGTCCATCCAAAATAGTAGATCGCCAACCCAAAGCGTCTTCACAACGAATGGCACCTCCTCCAGGGGACTTGCCATTTTTATTTCCTTCAGCCTATCTACGCACTTTGATTCAGCTGAATCAACTCTGTTTGGTCCATTGGCGTGCCCTATCAGGGCAGAAGAAATGACTTGGAATTTTTCTTTAATCTGTTCTTTACATTCCCATGGCATCAGCTCCATAGGATCCTCCATCTCAAATTTAATGTTTTTGACGGGCTTGATGAGAGATTGCTCATGCGACCGCTCCCACTCCAAATAGACAGGATTAGATCGGATGTCCTCCTCCGAAGTCAAACCCTTTTTTATACTGTCCTGCAAATCTGCAACGTTGTCATGCGCATCTGAAAGCCCTGCTTCTGTAGCGGCTTCTTCGTCTTCTTGTTCTTCCCTCGTTTTTTTCAAAGGATCTCTTATTTCGGCAGTGTCGTTGATGCTTTTCTTGGAGCAAACCGTGGTAGCATTATCATCTACCTCCTGGGAGTCAAATAATGGATTATTATAAACCATTTCTCCTTTTGGCTCGAATAATGGATTATCATAAACCATTATTTCTACCTCTCGATTTTCGACCTCTTCCTCAGGTTCATCTTTATCTTCACTCGCTTGGGGTTCATCTTCCCCCTCAGAGAGGTCCTCCTGTACACGAATAGGCTTGGGCATGGGATTTTCTTTTGGAGCCCATGATACTTCCCCATCACATGGGGATTCACTCTCCTTCAAAACAATCCGCAGAGCACTTTCAAAACTTCCCTTGTCTGGTTCCTCTGCCCCTTCTTCCTCTCTTGCTTTGTTTCTCCTTTTGGATCATTGCCTTTTTCTATGGTTATTGCTTTTCTCCAAATTCTCATACTCCTTGTCATAATAAAAAATATCAACAGTCTCTGCAAACGACACTTTCTTCTTCTATGTTGCCCAATCTTCTACCTGAGGCGCCCTATCTTCAAACCAATACTCATCATCGGGAGCCCCATCAACTCCTCTTTTGCAATCACCACTAGATTCCAACATGCCTATGAAATCCTCCATAACAAATTCAGTTTCAGCATCTAATTCATCCAAAAACTTTATTCGAGCAGCCCTGAAATCAAATGATGGTGAATCTTCTGTAGGATGAACAACTTCATCATAAAATTCTCCAGAGGCACAGGACCAAGACATGAGAGCTCGGGCCCAATCATTCAAAGCTTCCATATCCATTTTCCTGGAAATTCTAGAAGAAGAATTTTGCCTCCATTAATCACAGCTTCCTTTGCTCAACCTCACCAAGCTCTGATACCAATTGTTAATATTAAAATGAACAAAGAAATAGAATATAAAACATAAAAATAAGAACAAGACACAAGACACAAGACACAAATTTTATAGTGGTTCGGCAATTGCCTGCATCCACTTTCAACAGCAGGGAATCTCTTTATTAATTCTCAAGTTACAATACATATTCAACACAGCAGCAGCATTTATAAAATGGTCTCCATTCCAATAAATGGAAAAATCAATCCATGAGAGAAACTTGCCAATAGAGTCAAGAGGCAACCTTATCTAGTTTGTTTAAGCAACATGCCAATTTGGGCTTCACCAAACCCAACACTGACATCAGGACATGAGTGTGTATGTGTTGGGTTGACATTGTAAGAATTGTAGGTACAAACGATATGGAGGGTTATGAAATAATTTGACCATATTGAGAATGACTATGTGGCTATCTATAACTGCTTTGGCAATCCAACACACTCTGATTTATCCTTACGAGAGTTCAAGGAAAAGTACTTGAAATATATCTATAGGAAAATTTATACAAAGAAACAATTAAAGTAGACACATGTATCCCAGAAAATACTTTACACAATGAAAAAAATTGTAGAAGTCTAAAAATTTGAATGGTTGCAAAATGATATTGAACTCTCAAGGCTAGAATTCAGCTTACAAAGGCAAAAAAAGAGGCAAAACACAACAAAAAACAACCTTTGAAAATCGATTAGCTTCTGTAGGAAGTTTCACTCTGAAACAGTAGTTGACTTTCATTAGAAGTATTTTAGAATTGGTTCAACTGACCTCAGCTCTTGTGTTTACCACATGATTTTATGTTAACAGGTTTTAGATTTTGATTTCGAGAAGTTCTGCTCAGTGTCTCTTTCAAACCTGAATGTCTATGCTTGCCTTGTCTGTGGGAAGTACTATCAAGGCAGAGGTCGGAAATCCCATGCTTACACTCACAGTCTTGAAGCAGGTCACCATGTCTATATTAATCTCCGCACAGAAAAGGCATATTGTCTTCCAGATGGATATGAAGTTAATGATCCTTCACTTGATGATATCCGACATGTGTTGAACCCAAGGTCAGTATAACGAGTTGTCTACTTTATTCTGTGCCTTTGTCTTATGTTTGATTTATATTTAATTTTTTTCACACACAGTTATTCTCTGTTTCTCTTATTATATTACCCCTGTGTCATTTCATATCAAATTGCTTTCTGTGCCAGTAGAGTCCAAATTTTGGATTATATAAATACATATTTTGATTCATAAATTGAGGCGTAGGGCCCCCTCTCATTATATTAAACTTAAACAATTCTACAAAAATGGGCCACCATTGTTGTTTTTATTATGATCAGATATAGAATAAGCAGAAAGAACGCATGAACACAAATAATGCAACAATATACCCTGGGAAAACCCTCCAACTTGAGGGAAAAACCCAGCAACAAATTATATCACATATATTGAAATAATGGCAACAAGTCTCTTTACAATGAGGCCAATCATAAGGCCAATAACCAGCACCACACATTGATGCATACTCAGAATAATTCGCACTCCTTGATGAATTCGTACAGCTGAAGAAGAAACTTATGCTTGCAGATGGATAAGGATGAACTCCACTTGATGATCGAATGAAGGTAAAAGACCTTGTATAAAATTTAAATACACAATGAGAGAGAGGTCGCACCTCTTCATGTACAAGGTCAGCCACAATAGAGAAACATAATTACAAGTACTAAATGCGAAAGGAAGGTCGGCCCAAGAGAAAATTATAATGTTGCCAAGTGAAGCGCCTCTTCAATTATCTCAATAAAATAAATAGCCAAAGGCTATATGCAATTTTATGTCTTGACATGTGGCTGGAAGAATGAGCCCGAAGCTGCTATAACATCAACAACCATTAACAGCAAATGCTCTCAGAACATATAGTTTATGATACTGTGAAGTCTACAAAGACATGCTTCCCTTACAGCAAAGATGACAACTATAAACAGAAAACATAGAACATGCAAAAGAAAATCAGCCAGAGACTATTTGAAGATTTTAATCAACTACACCACTTTTTCTGCTTTCACGTCTGAATTAGTGGCACCACCTTCCAATGGAAGCACCACTACCGCCCTCACTAGTATCCTGACTGCTCTATGAGTCTGTTCCAGCTTTGTTTTTTTCCATGTGAGAGGGGTAGAGGGACAAAAATAGGCTTGCAGGTGAGCTAAGTCAATCTGAGGAGCATATCTTCACAACCATGGACTAAAAACGCTCTGATACCACTCAACTTCTCTTAACAACACCTGAAATCAAGCTTCCTGTTTTTGGAAGAGACACAGGGGCACAAAATCCCAGAAGTCCCAGCTTGTCACAGGAAGGGACTGTCCATTGAAAGCCATGGAATCGACTAAAGCCAAATCTAGACCTCCTTGGTGAAAAACCGAGAACAGCTTTAACTAGTTCCTGATTTTTGAGCAGGTCCAGAAATGTGCACACGAACATAGAAGATATTACAAAATTAACCCTAATCTTGAAAGCATCTTCCAAGAAATTTTTCTTCAGAACATCTTTTATCATGAACAAAACAACATCAGAGGGCAGACCAAAATCCTTTCCCAAAGGCAGGTCTGTGATATGCCCATGAAAAGACATTATCCTCTTGATTGCTGAAAGAAATAATTTTGGCTCCCTATCTGCAGCTGAACAATCTATCAATAGTCCAAAGCAAACCAACAGAGAAAGAAAGGCAAAGGTAATGAATGATCAACACTTGCCCTTTTCATAAAAGCCTTTGCTTGTGCATCTGGTGAAGTGGCAGCTCATGGCAACAATGAGGAGTAGATATGCCAAATTACATTGATATTGGCTTCACATCCCAAACAAAGGAGAGTCCTTCTCAGCGTGAGGCATTAGTATCCATGACAGCTTCATCCTCTGTATCAATGCCATAATAGGCAAGGAAATCAGCAACTTTATTGGCCTCCTGGCAGCAATGATCGAAAAAGAAGGAGACTAATGAATCTATCAAAGGCCAAGTCTCCCTTAAGATATTTCAATTCTCTAGTTTGAGGATCCTCGATTTTGAATATCATAGAAAATCAGTATCATTAATGAAATTGCCTTTGATAAGCAGAGGAGTATTACCACATTGAAAAACCAAGTGAAGACCAAGAACCGAAGCTGCCTCTTCAGCCCCATTATTGGTTCTACATTTCAATTTGCAAGAAGCTTCCCTGATGAGAGACCTAAAGGAGTCCCAAATGATGCTTTCAATGCTAGATGCCTCCGGATTACCCTGAGATGCACAATCAAAGTTGGGCTTTAAGGAACCAGGGGGGACATAGACCTCCTCATAGCTGGCCTTAAAGAAGAGGGGGGTTATCCTGGAGGGCCCTTTGAACAGGGCAGTTTTAGGAATTAAATACTAACCACATCTTATTTCAGGAAAAGTTCCCTAGGTTTTTGGTTTTGAAATTTAACTGCAAAAGCAAAACATTTTAGCTGTTGTTCTCTGACTCTGTTTGGTGTACTAGAATGCTTTGACACAAAACTCTCAATTATTTGCTGTTTCTCATTACTTGTGTTTTTTCTCCAGCTTTAGTGATATAGATATACATTTGTTTATGCTCAAGTTTTTTGTGCCTTAGCATGTATAATAAGTTTGATGTCTCAGTACCTATCATTTCCTTACATTCTCCTTCCCTTTTCTGCTAGTTGTATTGTGCTGCCCTTATTTATTCTCTTTAGGTGCAGAGCCTTATTACGGGCTAGATGAAACTATTATCTATGTGTGTCTTTCCTCCTTCTCTATCCCCATCTTGGACTTGCTTCTGAAAAGTAATGTGGTTGTTTCTCTTGGTCATTTATAGATGTTGATACAATCCCATTCATTTGTTGCTATTTTTGGATTTGTGTATTGAAAAATGATATGTATGGTCATTTCTGTTTTTTTTTAAAAAGGTAAATATACTTATTTGTAAAGGACCACACTTAAATATTTTTGGCAGTGTTACAGCTAATCTAGACGGGCCTCTGGGTCCATGACCATAAACATATATGAATAGTATGTCTGAGACTGGGTAGATCATAATGCTTTTTGAAAACCAAGATCCAAACTAATTGCTAACTAACATTACTAATGTTGTCTTCTGAAGACAAAATTAGCCAAAACTGGGCCTCACAAGCCGCACATGCTCAAAATAGAATAAAAAATGAACTAAAAGTACTTGAAGCGTTAGGAACACTGGAAGAATTTGAATGATTCTCATGTAGTGTTTCTCTTGCTTTTCAGCAATCTTCGGTTATGGTTCTAAAGAGGGTGTGCTATGAGTTAGCATGGATTTGAACTTTTTTGTGAAAATGGCAAAAGAATTGGAAATGTTCATAACAAACCACCTCCAAGCACAAGTCATCTCTAGGAGTTATCAAAATTGTAAGCTTGAAGGCTGGCATAGGAAGAAGTGTCACATGGTGTAATGTGTTGAACTGCTTGCATTATCTGAAAGGGAAATCAATTGACACAGCGGTTAGTGACACATAGTATATTTGGAGACAGTAAGACACAAAAAACACAACTGGTGTCAGGTCCAGGATTCTTGACAAGCCACAGTAGAGACAGATCTCTTCTTTTTCTTTGATTTGTCTGTGCTAGTAGTAAACATTCTTCATTTGTGTATCATAGACACCCCTTGTTTGAAATATTTTATGGGGTTATGGATGAAATGGTTGAAGAAATCCAAGATTCCGTGTTGTGATTTGATCAATATAACAAATGGCACAAGATTGTTATAAGCAAGTAGAAAAATTCAACATTAGTTTTACATACTTTGAGTTTGGCATACACAATACATTCAAAAAATTTATTACTGTTGTTTGACTCATTTATATTCCTGGGTCATTTTTTTTTTCTGAATCCATCTTGCACATCTTGAACTAATAAAAAATTTGTTGTCACACATTTAAATAAAAAACTTTTTCATAAGGTTATCTAGGGTTAAGGGGACCTAGAAGAAAATGTTGGTTAGATGCCAACTCCTAGTTGGAGTTAACTAACCAAATTGGGAAAATAAAAGTGACATAATTTCAAAAAAATCAAATTTAACCATCTACTTTCCCTCGCATATGACAATCTCTCTTTTTTAGCTTCAAGCATATTCCTATAGCTAGAAACTTAGCAAACATAGATGATAGTGGTTGTCATCATTCATCCTTTACACTCTTTCTACTTTTATCATGTTAAGTAATCTTTGAGATTACATTTTTTGCAATGGAGGGAAAACAATGAGGATAAATCATCTTGCCCAAAGTTTCCGCTTCCAATTTACCAAGACGTTGCCTCCATATTTCTTGTTTTTATGCAATCTCAATTTTTATTTTCATCTTGATTTCTTGTTTGATATTGTTTAATTGGCAGTCATTGCATGGTCCATTTTTTATTGTTTAAAATAACTACCATTGAGTCCCTTACACCTGAAGTTTTATGCGATCCATTTTCCTTAGCTATTCTTATTCATATTCCTATTAAGAGAGCCGTTCTTTTTGTTTATTATTTTTATTCAGTCTCAAGCGCATTGAAAATGTTGACAGAGTCGATCTTTTATCACCTCTAAAGATCCTTCCACTTTGTGATAATCTTAGATATTTTTTTTGCAGCACCATCATAATTGAACTTAACCCAATCTTTGGGAGGTATCTTCTACACGTATTAGGTTTTTTCAGTGTGTTCCACCAAAAACCCATTACCGGGTGATTTAATAAGCTTCCATCTCAATGGCTTCATAACTTGCATCTCGTAATTTGCATTCTAAAGCCTTATTGTCCATGACAATATTCTTGCCTTACTGATTTAATGCCAGCTCATCTTACTTCTATGTTATTGAAGAATTTTCCACAAACCACCAATGCCATCTTACAATGCAGAAACAAATGATATCTATCTTCTTAGCTGCTCTTGCATAAAGGATATGTGAAAGGGTCATGAAATCATCCATGGGTGAGAGAGCACCATATGTTAATGCAATACTTAAATTGTTAACCATAAAAAAGAATTTGCCTTTGGAATTCAAAGCTTGAGCCACATACATGGCTCCAAAATTCCTTCCTGATTTGGCTTTGTTCTATAGAAGCTGATCCTCTGCATCACATCTAAAGGGGGTTATCATTAAAAATATTTCTAGAACTGTAAATTTTATCTCTATCAAAATGATGCGGCCATTCCAAGTGCTTCTATTTTCATCTCTAATAGCCTTGTCACCCCAAATCCTTTCTACATAGACCTTTAGATCAGCAAGCTCCTCATTTTAAGCCAAAGGAGCTTAACAGGTCCAGTTATCTTCTCAAAACTAAGACTCGTCACTTTCCATTACATTCCATCTAAAGTTCTTGAATGTACTTTAAAAGAATTATATCCTAAATTATACTCTAAATTTCAAATTTGTGCAACTTTAGTGAATGCCAAGGAAATGTATTAATATTTCCTTGGCATTCACTAAAGTTCCACAAATTTCCAGACATATAAGGTGCAGATTCAGTCCAAAGAGTAGGGACTGCTTTCCTTAGAGCTAGCAGTGCATGTAAACTGTCCCACACAATATATTTTGATAAAAGATTAAATTCAAAACATTATTGAACAGAACAAAAATTGTCCTTTCTCTTGTCATGTGCCCCAACAACTGTAACTCTGCTGAAATCGTGTGCCTTGACAGTTGCAACTTTGCAAATTGTGTGCCTTGGCAATTGTAACTTTGCAAATCACGTGCCCTAGCAACTACAAGTCAGCACATTTTTTATTATTTTATCTTTGACCATTGATTTAATTTTTTTCTTCTTGGGGATTGTGGGGGACGACTAGGTTTTCCCAAATAGAGGGATGTTCCCAGGGGATGACTCCTTTGCAGAGGGGGCATCCCTAGGATGTCCTTGCTTTAGGAAAAAAAGTGGGACGATGGGGGGATGTTTTGTCCCCATCCCCATGTCCCCGAGACATTTCAGTTTCCAGGAGCCGCGTAAAACCAGGGGTAACATGTCCTTAGGGATCATTTATAATATTAATACGTATATTAATAGTAAATAGTTATAATATTAATGTGTTATAATATTATAATAGATAATAAATAGTAAATATTTATTATCATATATATTAATATATTATAACACGAGATCTATCTATCTATCTATCTATCTAATATATATATATATATATATATATATATATATAGCTGTTCCCTTGCCATCCCCAAATTTTTTGAAAATAATTCCCATCCTTGGAAACCTATCCCCGTGTCCCCATGTCCCCCTATCTTGGCAACTTGGAGAAATATTGCAAGAAATTCCATTTCTAAGAAGCATATGGAAGAGACTCTTGACTGACCTGTTGTGACCTTTTCACACATCACCCCATTCAAAATGGGGACCCCCTAATTTTTGCTCCATTCGAGTCTTTTGGCTTTGGTTTTGTGGCTGTCTCTCTTTGTTCCGTCTGTCTTTCTAGGGATGTGCCCGTCCTTGGGCCTTGGTTGAAATTTTGGCTAAGTTTGGAGTGCATTTTCATTCTTCAGGCTTGTTTGGGGTTAATTTAGGTGAGCAAATTGAAATCTGAGCTTGGCATTGCAATCAGGAGGCTTCAGGCAGGTTCCCATTAAATTTTCACTGAATTTTGACAACTTACTATTTTTAGTAAGTACTCAATTTGGGACCTTTTTCTTGGGACTTTTGAATTTCTGATTGTTGCACCTTGTTTGAAGCACTTCAAGGTACTTCCCTGCAAAATTTGAGCAAATTCTGACAATGTTCTATTTTTAGCAGTTATGGCTTCAGGAGCCATTTTTAAGGTTTGCATGTATGATTTTTCAGTGCATGTCAAAATAGTCTTTCTGGGTTTCTCGAGAGCTTCGCGATGGTATAACATGCAAGTCAAGGTGATGACTTTCTATTTTTAGCAAGTACCCTGCATGCAGGCCAGTTTTCTGGGTTTTTTGAGATCTCTTGGGCAACGTGACATGCAACCAAGTCCGACAATTAGTTGATCACTTTTTTAGGCACTTACTATTTTTAGCAAGTTCACTCCAGTAGTCCCAGGTCTTCAGTTTCAGGAGCAGAGCAGTTTAGAACAGAAACGGAGTCAAACAGAGGTCAGTTGAGGCACATGCAAGTGAAATTAGGGTTTCCAACTTTGGTGCCTAAAATGAAGGGTAAAACTTGAGAAAAATGAAAAACGGATGTATCCCATTGCGATCAACATCTTTCAAGGGGTTTATTGGTAAAATTTGAACGCATTTTGCATACTTACTATTTATAGTTAGTCACTTCCAAAATAGGGCTAAAAATAGCATGTGACCACGAAAGGTGAGTGTGAACAGGTCAGATAGGTCATGAGGACCACGTTGGGAAAATTTCAAGCCAAGAGGAGTTGTAGAAGTTCGAGAATCAGGAAGTTACTAAAAATAGAAAACGAGGGTAAGCTAGGGTGAAATTTGCCTAAGTCATGAACATGAAGCACACAGAGTCCTGAATGCGCCCATGATGACATAGGAGGGGCAAAAATTTTCTAAGTCATGAAGATGAAAGGTTAACCCTCTAAATGCGCTCTAGGCATCATGGAGAGGTTGAAAATTTTGCTAAGGCATGAAAAATGGAAGGAGACCCCTCCAAATGCGCCCATCTTGTGTAGGGTGGCATCAAAAAGTTTCTAAGTCACAAAATGGAAGGACCACCCCTCATATGTGCCCAAGGTGTAAGGTGGCTTGAAATTTTGCTAAGGCAATGAAAATGGAAGCACCACCTCTCAAATGCGCTCAAGGAAGGAGTTGGATGGAGAAAAAAAATTCTAAGTCATGAAAAACGACAGGAGCCCCACTCAAATGCGCCCATCTAAGAAGGAGGCATAGATATTTTCTAAGGCATTGAAAGTGGAAGTTGACCCCTCCTCAAATGCGCCCTCAAGGATGAATGAAATTTTCTAAGGAAAAAATGGAAACACCACCTCTGAAATGCGCCCTTGGCAAGAAGTGAAGATGAGAATTTTTTTTTTTAAGTCATAAAATGGAAGCAGGACCCCTCAAATACGCCCTCAACATGATGACATCCAAATGCGCCCAAGGTAGACAAGAGGTTTGAAAATTCTCTAAGGCAATTGAAATGGCACTACCACCCCCTAAATGGGCCCAAGTTGAGAGGAGATGCATGAAAGTTCTAAGGCGTGGAAGATAAAATTGCTAGACCCCCCTCTAAATGCGCCTAGAGCATGAAGCAAGTTGGAGAAATTTTTTCTAAGTCATAAAATGGAAGTAGAGGACCTCATATGCGCCCATCTTGAATAAGGAGATGTTTGAATAATTTTGAAGGCAAAAACGGAAGTAGACCCCTCCAAATGCGGCCAAGATTGGAGAGGTTAAAATAAACATTAGTAGCAAAATATTTTCAAGAGTGAAAAATTAAATGAAGCCCTTCATGTGCACCCATAAATAAATAAAGTTGAGAAATATTTTCTAAGGGGAGATACTTTTTTTTTTCTTTAAAAGTCACGGGGCCTTGAATATTTTCTAAGGGGGAAATAAATTTTGAAAGTATTATGCCTTGGCTTGTGATTTTAAAATGGACACCATGGCCTATGACTGATAAAATTTTCTAGAGGAGATAAAATATTTTTAAGGCAGAAGGATAAAATAAAATGCGCCTAAGTTTTTTGAGATAAATTTTTCTATGGCACATGATTGATTTCAAGGCATGGATTTTAAAATTCACCAAGGTGAAGTACGCCTATGCCTGAAGGATGAATTTTTTCGAAATGTTAATGGGGTGAAATTTTCAAATGTTTGTAATAACAATTGTTGCAAATTGCTAGAGGAGGGAAAAATTCAAATTTCTGCAGAGTAGTGGAGGAGAAATTAAATGAGTGCTAAAATAAGCCTCCTTCTATAAGTCGAAATATTCTTAGACTCAGTTATAAGAGCTATGAAAATTTTCATTTCTCCTCACCAGCTGCAAGTGCAAACTTGAGACTTTGAAGGTGAAGAAAATTGAAGTTGGAGAGAAGTTGCTGAAGAGAGCTAGGAAATTTCTAAGTGTTGAGGGATGTTAATGATAAACGAGATTTGATATTCCAGTGATAAATTAAATGATAGCCTTAAGGCTATTTAATTTATATATATATGTAGCGATTTAATTTTCATTTCTCCTCACCAAACAAGTGCAAACTTGAGACTCTGAAGGTGAAGAAAATCGAAGTTGAGAGAAGTCTTTGAAGAGAGCTAGGAAATTTCTAAGTGTTGAGGATGTTAATGATAAACAGCTTCGAGATTTGATATTCAGCATGATAAATTAAATGATAGCCTTAAGGCTATTTAATTTATATATATATGGCAACGATTTGTTAAAGAAATAAAGACTCATCCAAGGCCGACCTCCTTCATGTTTGGCGCGATTATCTTGAGGACGACTTATCATTTATTGGACACATTTATTTGTAAGAAATATATATTCATTACTTGGCCGACTTGCTTTATAGAAGGAGGTGCCTCTTCAAATTGTATATATAGGAGTTCACTTATCATTTGCAATCATCAAGTTCGATTTATTTCAGTCAAGTGCGAATTTCCTTAAGAGCAGGTTGTGAATCTTTTCAAGGGCAGAATTATTATCAGTCATTGCATCTGTGTTAGGTGCTGAAGATTGGCCTTGTAATTGGCCTCATTGTAAAGAGAATTGTTGTTGCCAATCATATATATAAGAGTGATCTTTGTTGCTGGGTTTTTCTCCCTCAAGAGGAGGGTTTTCCCAGGGTATTTGCTGTGTTATTGTGTCTGATTTGAATTTATTTCTGTGCATATAATCTGATCATTAAAATTCTGAGGAGATATTGATATTGCTGAAGAGTATTGAGGTTTGAAGTCAGGATTTTAATACTGGAGCTCTTCATTTTCAAAATTCGCCCCACCTTTTGGCAGTCTTGAGGTGATAAATTTTCTAAGTTAAGTTTCTAATGAATATCTTTTATTTTTGCAGGATGGTTGAAGTAAACAGAGGAGCGAGTGCAAGAGCAAACAAGGCTGCAAATGTTGAATCTAGCAAAGCCAGTGTATCCAGGCAGGCAGTGATCAAGAAGTTGAGCAAGCCATTTCTTCCGGAGTCAAAGTTTACTTCGAAGTTGGCAGAGCTAAGTGACACCAATCTTGGCTCATTCAATCTATGGGCCCTCAGAAGTTGAATGTATGGAAAAGGTAACTATCCTCCGTCAGTCACAACGCATAATATTGTGAAGAGTGGACTTTATGCAGCTGCTGGTTTTTAGCCAGCCATTCGATGTCCAGAGTTGATCATGGAGTGCGCCAATTGCTACATACTAGAGCGGAGAACAATTGTTTCACCTGATGGCAAATTGTTTGCCAATCTCACGCTTGAAGCCATTGGAGAGGCATTTAGAATTCTTCCTTTTGAGGAGATGATTTAGAGAACAAGAGAGAGGGCTGAAAGAATGTATGCTTCTTCTTTTGAGAGGTGTGTAGGATTGATAAATTCTATTTGGATGCAGAAACCTAGGCCTACTCGCACCAAGCTGCCAAAGCAGATAATTTCAGATGATGTAAAGCAAGAATATTGTGACCTGATTATGATGCTCAGTAGGGTGAATGGAAGTCCCCAATCATATATCTTCGAGCTGTGGATGTTCTATTTCATCAGCATCGTGTTAGAAGGCAAAGATCGTGTAGACTGGGCGAGGATGATAAGTGATAATATACATGAACAGTTTAGAAATTTGAGAAGAACAAAGACCTTTTATATGAGTTCATATGTGATTTATATGCTGGCTCGAATGACAAAATACAAGGGATTATCTTATAAGGAGCTGATTGGGTGTGGTCCTGAGCAGTTTAAGATTCATGAGGTTTGCCCGCAATTGCACCTAAACAACACTTCTCACTACAAAAGAGTTAATGATGCCTTCACAATGCACATAACCAGAACTCTTCAGTGGAGAACTCATCAAAGAATATCAAAGGAAGCTCAAGAGCTGATTGAGAGGTATGGATGTTGGTTTATCCAATTTCCGAAATTCACATATATAAGGCTGCAGGGATTCACATCATATCCTTTCAGATTGCCAAGATACCCCACGAACAGAATATTGATGCTAGAGATATCTAGGCAGCTCATTGCCTATGATAGAATTCAGAAAAAGAAGAAGAAAGGAGGACTAGACTTCCCTATCTTCATGGGAAATTCAAATGAAGTTTGTCCCACCTTGCAAGCAGCCAAGGAAGCTAAGGATGAGTTGCAATTTTTCCACCTCTCGTACCACACTTGCAGGCAAGATTATGATCCTTACAAGAACATCAGAGTGGTGCTGACTGAGGAGTTTAGACACAGGGCACATATTGAGGATTTTTGGGCTAATGCGGTGGATGATGCTGAGATTAGGAGAAGGATGTTTTTGAGGATACCTTTGAACATGATTAGAGAGTGCGAGATTACTCCAGTTCCAGACCAGGTGGATGAGGACGTGAATGTTATGCAGCCTAATTATGAGACAATGAGAAATATAGTGGTCCCTCTTCCTAATTGGTCAGAGTCGGAGATTACGAATTTGCATACATTATGCATTCTAGTGTTGACATTTACAAGAAATTGGGTGGAGAGGCATGTGAACAGACTTAAGAGCAAGTCAATTTCTCTCACTTACAACTTGATGGGTGACTAGAGGCCGCCAACAATTAGAAAAAGAAAGCAGGTCGCCCAAGCTTCAGAACCATGAAGAGAGGAACAGGTTCAACAATAGCCTCAGAGAGTTGAGGAAGCATCATCCACACCATCACAGGCTTATTCTCCCAGTGTATAGGATGTCTCATTGTTTGCAGACCAAAGAAATAGATTGAATGAAGAACAAGAATTGCAAGAAGCAAATCAGCCACCCCATAGGGAGTTAGTTGGTCAAAGTGTCAATGTGCCTAGAAGAGAGAACCAGCAAGAAGAAGAGGAGATAGCCACAGATACCTGCTTCCAGCGGGAGATTGAGGCAGCTTTAGAGGATGAGACTACTGCAGGGAGGCTCAAGTTTCAGGAGAAGATACCCAACAGATGGAGATTGATGAGCCTCATCAAAATGTTAATAGAGAAGAAGTGCATGAAGAAGAAGCGAGAGAGGAGCAACCACTTATTGTTTGTGACCTGCAACAGGCAATGTCGGATTGGCTAAGGGAAAGAATGAGAAGGGATCCTATTGAGGAGACTGACCTGACAATTAAGATGGAAGAATTCCTCAGTAGAATCAGTGCACCACCAGAGAACAAGAAGGCCAGAAAATTCTCAAAGATTTCTACGGATGAGGATGGTTCTCGCACACTGCATGTGGCCGTTCCCAGGATTGAGTGTGATCGAGATGATGCTGTTCCGAAAAATTATGTGGTCGCCACTATGGAGTTAGGCCTCCCTACAAGGGCTCAGATAATTGAGGAGTGTGACAACTCCTATCAGGCACTCAAGGATAGGTTGCTCCGAACCAAAGGAAAGTGCAAATGATTGAAGAGGAAGCATAGGACATTGGTTGGTTACGTGCAACACTTAGCTCGTCCGTATGGGCAGGAGAATCCAATAGTTGATCTTCCAACGAAACTCCCTAGAGAATCAGTTAGCAGCCTGGAGGATTTGAGGAAGATGGCTCAGGAGGCAGATAAGTGGGTTGGCAATGTTCGCACTGAGACAAAGAAGTTCATGGAGGATCTTGTTCATTCTTATCAACAAGCCTCTAGCATTTTAATGCACATGGACACCATTGATCAAGCCTGGAGCGAGACCCATATCTATCAGACTAAGACTGTTCTTTGTTTGGAGGCTTTGATGCACATGCCCTTGCAAACTCTGGTGGAGGGAGGCATGATACATGAGGGTGACAGGTATGACTTCACTATTTGGTATTCTTCAGTGGTCATGGGCAGAGGTTTCTTCCATGCAGCACAGACGGATTCGGCTAGAGTTAGAAAGGTTATGGGAAATATTCTGGAAGGAGTCCTGAACACACTTGAGTCTATATTTGCTAGAAGATTGACTCCGAAGGAGATGACTATAGATGGCCTAAAGAGCAAATTGGAGCCTTTCTTTTCGGAGGTAAGGTTATTTGTTCAGGATGATTTTGAAAATATTTCAACCTTCTCCATCATTATTCAGAGCACTCAGGATGCCTTAGTTGCTTGGAGAAAATCTTGTACTTGGCATGCGCAGACAGTCACAGTGCTTGAATTTCAGCTCAACCATATTCCACCTATTTCAGTTCAAGAGGTTGAGGCAGTGTTGGCCAGATTCATTGAATTCGTGGTCAAAGAGAAGGAGAATGGAAACGCCTTGTTGGATGATGACCTTCTAGAAGATGATGGTGGGCATTAATTACTCATTATGACTTTAGGAGAAAGTGGGAATCTTTTGCTCATTTATTACCCCACCCCTCTTTGTGGCAGTTTTTAGGGAAGAATCTTGATTAGGGCTTATGTGGCTCAATCTAACCCTTTATTGTAATTCAATCTAAGCCGTCCATTGGATTTGGCCATCTATAAAAGGGGCATCCCCCCTCATTTGTACATTATTAGAGGATAGGAACACAAGAGATAGAGCATAGAGAGATAGCATAGCATAGATTGATAGATTGATAGCATAGCATAGATTGAAGAGGAAGGAAAGTTTTCAAATTGAATGCTTTGTAAGAAGTTGTTGTGAACACTCTTATAATAAAAAGAGCTATCATTGCTTGTGGTTTCATCTTTTGTTGTGGGTAGCTAGCGAGACTTCTTTGCCCTTCCAATTCGCTTAGGATCTTAAAGTAAAGCTTAAATAGAGTAAAGTAGATTTTAATTCATGCACGTAGATAGTTGTGGAATATGGTGGTTGAATTAAGCAAGCTACGTTAATCCATACCACTAGTGGGCTCATTGATGGTGAGTTTGCCTTGCGTGGTCAACTGGAACAGTTTGGACTTAACTTCGATTATGATTTATATGTTGGTATGCGTCGTTGTGATGGTATCTTCATGTTAAGTTGTGATCTAAATACCTCTAGTTACTCCTTTGAAGATTGCACCGGTTTTGTGGAAGTTGTCCAAGGTGAGGCGAAGCAGAGCTTGGTTGAAGTTTGTGTCGATGTTTAGCAGCGTCAGGTTGCTTCTTCTAGACCCACGCAATTGCATTTGGAGGCAATTCAAATGATAGCCTAACGGCTATTTGAATTGTAAAGAAGGCTTGATTTTTAATGAAGGCTCAAATCTCTTATGGCGCAATCTTATTGAAGAAAATTCATATTTATATTTAATATTTGTTTTTTTGAAGGGTCACGAATTTATTAAGGAGTGTGATCCTCTATGTGGCTGACCTTCCTTTTGATAGAGACATACCTCTTTGTTGTGGCTAACATGTTGTTTATGAAAGGTCACGTCTCCCATCTCCTTGTGTATATATATCCGATGAAGTTTCATTGTTGATCATCCATTCACTCATATTCATTACATGATATCAAGTGCGAAGGTTCATCAAAGTGCGAATTGTCTCAAGTACAGATTGGCATTTGTGTAGAAGGCAGAAATCTTTGTTAGCAGATTGCTTCACTCAGTTTCTGTGTTTGCATCAATTTATGGTGCCTTATCTTTGGCCTTCATATCGGCCTTCATTGTAAAGAAGAATTCATTGAGATTTAATATATAAGAGATATATTATTGCTGGGTTTTTCTCCCTCAGGAGGAGGGTTTTCCCAGGGTATCTGTTGTGTTGTGTGTTTGAGTTTTGAATTAATTTCTGTGCATTAAATCTGATCATAAATTTAACCTTTGACAGTTTGACATCAATGACAACCTATGCTCAGCAGTTATCTCAAAAACTAGGTTTCAAGTTAACTAGTTTCTAATTTCAATAATAAAAAGAAGCATAGATTACACAACCAATCTATATATTCAAACAAAAAATCAAGCGAGACCCTAATTTAAATTTAATACAAAATGAAGTGTAAATCTACAAGTATCCAATAGCTAGATACAAACCTCTTCAATGCACACTTGATAGCCTTGTTGAGCAATGTTAAACCTCTCGATCCCATTATCTAATGGAATTGAAATCCTTCGGTGACCTCTCCAAAATTCTCAAAATTAAAATCAAAAAAATTTGAGTGTGTGCAAAAGTATGTCTTCTCTATTGAATATTGTTTTAATAAAATATTTTTTTGTCCAAAAAGCTTTCAAAATCCTAATTGAAAACCCTAAATAAAGAAATAATAAATATATTCTCAATAAATAAAAAATTATAATTAAAGTCATACATAATACTCAACTAAAGCAAATCTAGAATTAAAAACAATCTTTTATCACAAATTCAATCATAGCATGTGCGCTTATTTTTAAAACATAAACAATTAGCTTTATTATATTTATCAATTGAATAATCCTATAATTAAAATATACACAATTAATAGAATTTAGTATTACAACTGGAAAATCAATTTCAAATTTACTTTATTTATTTTAAAATATCCTAATTATTTCAAAAAATATTTCTTATATTTTATTAATCAATTCAAATTAAATAAGACCATAATTGTTTAGTACTTCTAACTAATGTATTCACCTTATTTAATTATTTCAAACAAAGTATTATTGCATAATCTTGGATTATAGGTTTATCTCACTTATGGACCACAATAACATTTGTAGAGAATAATAACAACTTAAACTAATATTGAATGTTCAAATTTATAGTTAGATTTAAACAAACACAAGTACACTCAAAGATACATGAAGCAATAATGATAGTCTCATATAGAATATAACCACCAATAAGTACCAAGAACCTACGTCCAAACCACAATGAGAAGGGAAAATAGTAAGTCCAAACATCTACAAGAGGTCCAAAAATGGATTATTACAATCACTTTGCTCCTCCATGATTATATGTTTACATATTTTTGTTAGGTGATAGGGAGAAGACCCAGTAGCCGCCAGGGCTAACTTGGCGCAACTGTAGAATTCAAACCGTATGTTGAATCGGAAAAAAAAATTATGGGTTTTTTTCGCACATGAGTTAAGTGCTTATAACTAAGGTTTCAGCTTCTGGGCAATTCGATTGAATGCGGGAGCATTGGATATGCGCGCGGAGGTAAAAAAGTCACCTTTTAGAGGGCTGTCCCAGTAGCCACTCGCTCTAATTTCAATCAATTAGAGCTGTTTTAGCACTTAAATCCCACTTAAATCAATCACTTTAGCACTTAATGAGCGGCTATTGGTGTTTTTGTAATTAGTTATTCAATAACATAAAGTTTTTTAGTGGATCAGAGTTAAATTTTTTTTGGGGGGTGGAGTGAACCTGGAGGTGGCGGTTATTCAATGGGTGGTAGCTACTGGCTCTTCTCCCCTAATGGCGTGTTTAATTGTTCTAATTATATTCTACCTTTGAGCACATTTCCTTCACATGATCTATTTCATACTACACCTACGATGAAGGTTAAAAAATTTACACATATACCTTCCACTCCTATAGATGACACATCATCATCATGAAGGTAAATATCATAACTAATTGAAACTTATGACTCTTTCTACATGCCATGATGATTTTGTGATGTGGTGCCTTCTATTAAATGGTGGTGTGTTTCATGATGATCATTCTTCTAAACCTCATGTAAACCCTACGGATATTCATGGTAATTTTTCACAGTGATACCTCCCATAATGATGGTATACATAGTGATGACATTTCATTAGCCTCTAATAACCCGTATTCATCTAATGTAATTAATTTCCACAATCCATAGTTATGTCAGATGCTTCTGGATTTGATTGTGTATCCACTTTTACATACAAGATAATTTATATGCCGAATGCTTGGTTGAATTTGTAATAGAATGTACGGATATGAAAAGAGTGGACACTAATCAATCAAAATTCTTCATGTTTCATTATTTTTTTTAAATTGCATCATGATATTGCGTGCCTTGTTGAGGAGTTATTACATAGTGATAGTTCTATGGATGCCTCTTTGCATATAAATTATTTTTACTTGCTAATTATGAACACTTAGATGATGAGATCTTATAAGTGAGTTTAGATTATACTTGAGTGATAAATCTTTGCAATGGTTTAATGCATATTGTTTACTTTATACTTCCTTCACAAATTTGGTTCATGCTTTCATTGACCATTTCTCTAACCTTAGTTAACATGAGGATGGTATGGACTTAACAATGTTTGCTCATGATTTATCTTTTGATCATATGGCTTATACATATGCTAAACCTACTTCTCATCATACACAAAAATTCTAAATATAGAGGTATTGTATTCAACATAAAGTTCAAGAATTTATTGACAAAGGGAAATTAAACACTAAGTATAGTTATGAACATAAAACACACTCACTTGATAAGATAAATAATTGAGAAAAAACATGTCTCCAAAGGTTAGTCTTGTTCACTATAACATGTCCTATATTAAAGTTACACATGATATAAAAGAGAAACCCTTGATCTAAAAAATGAATTCATTAATTAGATATCTTTTTTTATATCTTTTTACTTGTCACATTTTGGAGTTTTGCACTTTCCTTTTTTGGCTTTATATTTGCATGTGAATCATGGCAAGACATCTTTAATGGTACATGTCAAAAGTGGCTTTGAACATATTATAGATATTCATCTTTACATCCCATGGAGAACACATACCAAAGGACAAATTTACATGATGACACCTTGTAGGGTCCATTGCTTTATATGGACCCCTAGCAATATCATTTGATGTTTAAATATTTACTTCACAAGGATAATTTTGGATGCTACATACTACATGGCCATTTTAGGATTCATGTACATCTCTAAAGTAAAGGCAAAATGTAATACTAAAATTTGCATGCTCATATCATTTCTATTTGGTTTTGAACCCTTTTTGATGAAAGTGTCCTAATATATAAACATATTAACAAATGATGTAATTTTGTGCAAAGTCAAGCCCCTTGTCCTATTCTGCTTGTCTATCCATTACACACATCCCTATAGATTTACACTCTAACTCATTCATATACAATCACCCTATTCACATTCTTTATTAGACTCATTATATGCCCATACCTTCATGTACTTAATTGTCATATTGAATTGGCCCATTCTTATGTTTCAAGTGACTTTTGTAGTCACGAGGATGATCCTATGGTGGTAGACTTGACCCTTTCAAATTCAAAATTAAAATTTCAAATTTGGTTTCTCCCAAACATGTGAAACTTATTGGTATGTCCTTGAATTTAAGGCATTAAACTTATTCATTATAATCATCCAAATATTTGAGAGCTATATTCGCATGGCATTTACATTTCAGGTTCAATAAAAATAATCTAGATCTGCACAATCACTCCTAAGAACATATCCATAATGGAAGATTGTTCTTTTCGATCATTTGTACACATTTTCATAGATTGACCTAGAACATGTTCCTTCGTGGCATATTGACAGTCCTACCAAGATATTTCTAAGTATCTCCTCTTAAAATATCATGAGAGAAAGAAGCAAAGGCAAATCAAATAAAATGCAAAGCAAGATTGCACTATTCGCAAAATCAAATCTACAAGTGAAGGACATATCCATGGTCATGGATTTATCGTAATATACAAACTCAACCCTGACAGTTAAAATTGGATTATTTTGATTTCCAGATAAACATATGTCTAAAATACTTTGTTCCAAATGCCAAGACATATCAGATTCAATACTACATAAGATCTTGTGAACATCTCCAATCATAAAACTTAAGAACAATTGTTTCTATTTACATTCCTACATTTAATTGTAAAAATCATCAGATTATCATTCCTAGCTAACATTCATTACTTAGTCTTATGTTTTCCTTTGAAGTATACGGGCATTTTTTATTTAATGCAATGGCTTCTGGCTCAAACTTATTAGGATTCGTTCTCCTAAGGTCCTCCACATAACTTGAAAAATGAGATTAAGATGTGTGAGGATCTGAAAAAAGCTATTGTTGCAGCTATTCTTGTACCGCCAGGTTGGATGGGTTATCATACTACGTTCAATCATAGAATGTTCTATATAATACGTGTTGCAGTACAGATCATCGATAAGTTCAGTTGAAGATAAGGGCACATGGACTGCCCCACCATAACTTAACTGAGAACCAGATTAAGGCAATATTGACTAAGTAAAATAATCTACTGATTTTCCCCTGAAACAGGTAGGTCCCACGTTTATTAGGGACAAGGTAGAAAAGCAGAAAGGCAGCTCTTCTGTCATTTTCAGTGCACATGCCATCTCTCCAACCTTCAAATAAACTATTTCAGCCACCAAATTATTGCAACATGCAGCACTAGGTAGATGTACTTTGCTACATTTTTAGGTTATGATTAACCATTAAAACCTCCTCAAAAATATCAAAGAAACCAGGCAGGAGCATATTAATGAGAACTGCCCGGTTTCATCATGCTCATGTATTCAAATGAAGATTATATACAACTACGAATGAAAGCTATGTAAAACTGAATAGCAGTTAGAGATATAAACAAACTGTACTCTTCTATTATCCACAATCTCCTATATTTGCAGCGAAGGCCATCCAATTTGGGATAACCCAATGAATTCTTAACTTCCAC
>VDFB02260752.1:0-82728 GCA_007258455.2 Sequoia sempervirens | reverse complement strand
GCATTCTCATTCCCCAGTATTGGTCTACTCAATATTTTATCTCTAATAGGTATTGCCCATCCTATTTTTGATGTGATTATGTTTTTTTCTTTGATTTCTCATGGGAATGAGTTGAGTCATGGTGTTTGATTTTGGAGACTCATTTAAGGATTGTTTAGCATTATTTTATGATGCTTTATCTTTCATAGATATGAATCTTGAGCTATGGATGGTTAGTTTTGGAGGATTCATTTTGAGAGATGTTTGGCATGGTTATCTCCTTGTGCATTTGAGATTATGTTATCATTCATTGATGAGAAGTTTATGAGATGTTTTATAGGTTGATTTAATTGTTTTGGGAATGAATATTTTGAGTTTGATTTCCTTGGTTAGAGAGGATTGCATCCATGTTGGCATTATACATGATTCATATGTTGTGTTTGATCTAAGAGATTGAATTTTTTATGGGTGTTGTTGAAGATTTTGATTTGGGGTTGTTAGGAGATCATACTTGACACAATGTTGTACTTTTGAGGTGTTGGTAGAAGGACATGTTATGATTTATAGGTTTTCTCTCTTCATTCTATAGTTCCTTCCTAGACCTGTTCATGTTCTTATGATTTGGGAGGATTGTGGTGAAATGTTGTGAGAGATTATTTAGTTGATGGTGTTGCATGTGTATATCATTTTGATTGTTCTTGGCACTTAATTATTGATCATTTATCACACCTTGATATAGTGTTGACTGGTAGACTTGATATGCTTTGACATTACCCATGCAATGGGAGTTCTTGGATATCTATGTTCTTCATTGACAAGTTTGATGTAGGGAGCTTGTGATTACAGTTTATGGGTTGCATATGTTGTTGGCATAAGTTTACTGATGTTATTGATACCTAGGAGGTATGAATGGTTGGATGTATTAGCATGTGTTGCGGATGTTATTTCTGATCATGTGGGTTTTTCACCTATGACAACAGCTTGTTTGGAGCCTTTTTTATCACTTGGATTTGTTGCTTGTGTTCTTGGAAACCTTCACCTTGGCATGTTCCTCTTCTTCCATAGGTGGCACATTAGAGGATGAGAGGAGTTCTTGCTTGAGATGGTGGTCACTTTGGTTTTATTGTAGGTATCTTGATGGAGCACGGGAGCATACTAGAGATTCATATGATTTCATGTATGGATATGATGATGTATTTCATTGATTAATCCCTTATGCAATGTATACAACAAGTGGAAGAACGTTGGGATATGGTGTTGTACACCATTGTATAAAATGTTATATTATATGTTGTAATTGAATAATTATCTAGTTGTGATGCACCTAGGAGGTGTGGTTAATCATACTAGGTAATTATTTTGGGTCCACTTTATGTTGTATTGTAACATTGTATTATTATTTAATGTGTGAGAGACATGGGATGATAATTTAATATTGGAGAATATTTAATAAAGTGAAAACTTATTACACAATATTAAATAACGAGTTAGTGATTTTGTATTCACATGGTTTTGTGGTACATGTTTTTATATTACCACTTGGTTGTATTTGTGCGAGCTTGAGACTATAAAAGCAAGCACATGTTTAGTGGTTAATGTTGGTTGGGTGAGTGGGCTATCATTATTGAGTCTTTCTAAGGAGTGCATATGTGAAGCATGGCATGGGATGTGTGGATTCATGCTTGGACACATGGAGGATGCATTGGAGAGGCTTAATGCTTCATAGGTATTCATTGTAACTCTTGTATTACTTTATTTTTGAATAATAGATGGAGTATGGATGCTTTTGGATGTTATGTTTTTCCCTCTTGGGGGTTTTCCCAAGGTATATCTTGTGTTATATTGCGGCTTGTCTATTTGATATATTAAGTATGGTTACTTGCATGTATGATTTTCTCTAGTGGGGATATGTAGGAAATGGATTAAGAATGTGGGTATTATGCATTATTTCCTAACAGTCTGCATATGAAGATAATCTGCCTAGGGACATTTTTCCCATGTATAACATGGCTAAGGTAGTAGGAGAAATGAACCTGCATATATGGAGCAACTGACAAAAAAGGAAAAAACAAGGCTCAAACATTTTGAGAATATTGAAATAAGGATTATGCCTTATATTAGGAAGGAGGATGGGAAAATGAAGAATTTTGATGAGTGGAAAGCAAGATTCAGGGCACTGGTCCCTACTCTAACATTATTTATTTGTGATGATAATAAGGTTGGAATTGATCTCCTTAAAACTTGTATCAATAAATTAATTGTTACATATAAAATTTTAGAAGCTTTTGACAAAGTGACCAGTGCAATTTTGTCTAAGTATACCTATTATATGTATAATATTGATTTGCTTCTTGCATACCAGTGGCTATCAGAAAGGATATATATGGCCTAGGATGAGAAGTATAACTAGTTTTCTGAGTTACAATATAATTTTGTCATCAGTTTTTACTAACAATATTTTGGGCGTAGGTTGTCAAAGTTTTGAGCCAGGGAGTGACAATTTTGCAGTTTTGAAGAGTATAGTCAGAATAAAGTACTTCCCAAATCAGTTGGTACTATACTAGGATAGATCAACACATAAATAATAATAATAAAGAGAGGGGCAATGTGGAAGATTTTGAGTTGTGTTTCAATCAGATCCCACCAACCGTACTTTATTGTTGCATGTGCATATATAAAAGGAATGTGAGACATGTCAGATATGTCCAATCACTTGTAGAGAGAAATTTTAGAGAAGGTCAGGCTCATATTCCATAAAAACTACTTTGAAGGCTTTCAACTGCCTTTTTAGCAGCTGCTTTGTATTGTATTTATGTTTTGTCCTTTGTAAATAGCTCCACCACTTAAGATTTTGTCTTTTGCGACTTCAGCGATGGAATGAGGTTTTTTTCTTGTTGCTTCCCTTGTGTCTATAAGATAGAATTTCAAGCCTCATTTTAAGGATTTTGAATCAATTCTGAGTACTTAGTCTTGTAGCCTTTGTATAGAATTAGGGTTTTGTATAGTTAAGTCCTCTGAAGTTTAGAGAAGGAATGTTGTAATTTTTCTCTACAATAACAATATATGACTCAAACACTCATTGTGTTTCTCAAATTTAAATGTCAAGCTATTGTTGTCTTCATATTGTAATACATCTTTTGAATCTATTTAATCAAAGATTGTTCATGATTCTCATATCACATTTGTTGTTATGAATGTCTAAATTGTCATCTTTTGTTCAAGGAATGGATTAAATTTTATTTCAATTTATTCATTAAAGACTGTGTAGTTACACCAAGGATTTGTAAGTAGAGTAATGGTTTTGTCTCTTTATTGATTTCTCATTGTAATGTAGTGAGGTTATAATAAGCCATATAGTTAATTTGTTGTAGGAGAGTTTTACTTCATTCTTTGATTCAGTAATGGATAAGGAACTGACGAAAATCATTCATAGAGCTCAAAACTAAGAAAAATAAAACACAAGCAAATTGATTTTTACTTTTATTACATTTTATTGTTTTATGCTCAATCCACACTATTAAGAAACATAGAGTAAACAGAGGTTTTTGGAGATGATTTACCCAATTAGGCTCAAGTCTTTCATAAAATTAGTGTGAAGAATTTGTTTAAGCATCATTGAAAGTATTTCTATAATCCAAATGATGTTATAGAGGAACCCACCTTGGTTTTGTAGAGACTAAAGTGTAGAGGAGAAAAGATATAAAATCTAACTCCTATTTGTTGGCCACTGACCTAGGGTTTTTAATCATAGGATTTAACTAGTCCTTAGAAAACCTAAACAATTAGTTGGAAACACCAACAAGACCTCTAATAATTAAATAAACAATGGTATTAAAAACCTCTTCCCACAAGTTTAAAGGCATCCCAACATGAAACATCATACTTTGTGCATGCTCCATTATATTCCTATTTATATGCTCAACCACTTCCTTTTCCTGTGGAGTCCTTGGAACTATTTTCTGCCTACAAATTCTATTAGATGAACAATAATCCTCAAACTCTTTATTGCAATACTCACCACCACTATTAGATCTGAGACATTTTAATCTTTTACCTATCTCATTCCCAACCAAGCTTTTCCATTTCTTAAATGTTTCAAACACATCTATTTTTTTTTTAAGGAAATATATCCAAGTTTTTTTAGTTGCATCATCTATAAATGTAACATAATATCAAGAGCCACCGAGAGAATATATATGAGTTGGTCCCCATACATCCATATGCACAAGCTCTAATTTATCATCTTTCTTTTTCTTCCCATCCTTGATAAATCTCACTCTTTTTTGTTTTCCATACACAACTTTCATAGAAATCCATATTAATAGATTTCACACCTGGTAATAACTTCTTAGAATGAAGTACGTTCATACCTTTTTCACTCATATGCCCAAGTTTTTTATGTCATAGTGTTGTCTCAGAACCAGCAACAAATATTTTTGTTTTTGCTATCAAACCCACAACAACTATTCCTAAGACTATTATAGAACCCGCAACAACTGTTGTCGCTATTTTCTAGTAACTTTACCTATTTTATTTTTCTCTACAATATCTAAATTATAAGGAACAATATGACCTGCACAAATATATAAAGTGTGTAATTTCATGTCTTTAGCTAATATTAAGGCACTTTTTGTGACCTTCCAAATTTTATCAATAAAATTAATAATGCAACCTTCATCACCTAGTTGCCCTCCTGAAATTAAATTTCTACTTAGCTTTTGAATGTGCCTTACCTCTTGTAGTATCCAATGATTTCCATTCTACAATTTAATCCTAATTCTTCCCTTTCTAACAATCTGATAAGGTTTGTTATCTCCCAAATACACCAGCCCAAAATCTCCTTGGACATAATCAAGAAAATAATTTCCATGGGGCGTAGCATGAAATGAAGCCCCTGAATCTAAAACCCATGAATCATCAACATTATCTAGGGAAATAATCAAAGCATCATCTTCAGATTTACTTACCACATTTGCTTCCTTATTGTCATCTTGTTTGTCTCCTTTATTCTTTCGAGACCATCAATCTTTCTTTAAATGTCTCAGTTTTCCATGGTACCAACAATCCTTCTTTCCTCTAGATTGCAACCTTCTATTCTTTAATTTTCCTCGTGATTTCCCATGGTCTCTATGAATTTTTCCTCTCTCCTTTGATCTTCCCTTATTTTTTACATTTAAAATACTACCTGATGTAGAGGTTTCACTAGTGCTTTTCCTCCAAATTTCCTCACTCTGAATCACACCAACAACAACATCAAATTTCAATGTATTTGAACCAGAAACAAAGTTACTAACCACCATAACCAAGCTATTCTAGCTTTCAGGAAAAGAACATAAAATCAAGAAAGCTCTGACTTCATCAAAATTAACATTTACAAAATTCAATTGATTGGTAACCATATTAAATTCATTTAAATGATCTACAACTAAACTACCTTTTACCATTTTTATATTAAACAAACACTTCATTAGGAATACCTTATTCAATGTTGAAGGCTTTTCATACAATTGAACACCAATGTTTGCATTAATTATTTTGTTGTCTTTGCTTTTGAAATATTAAATGCCACCGATGGTGATAGGCACAACTAAACACTTCCCAGTTCCTTTCTATCCAAAATTTCCTATTTCTCATTTGTCAATGTTGTCAGTTTCTTTGCTTTCCCTTGCAATGACCACCATAAATCTTTCTAATATAAATAGTCCTCCATTTGAATCTTCCATAATTGATAATTCTATCCATTGAATTTATCAACCTTTAATTTCTCCTCTTTTGACATTGCTCCCACTCAACTGTGAGACTTTCTTGCCAAACTACCGAACACCGCCACTTTGATACCAATTGTTGGGAATTATAGGTAGGAATGGTGAGTTCAAATTACCAATTAAATGTAGATATAATTAAATGAAATAGAGCAGTGGAATAAAACAACATATAGGTGGGACAACAAGAAATTTAATGTGGTTCACCCTTTCCTCGGATACACCCACCAACAAAAGTCCATTTTATTATTCAAATTTTTAGAAATAACAAATTACATTATCTTGTAGCAAACTGCTGCAATGTACAACATAAAAAAATGCACACAATTTCACTACTTAATTTACCATGCACTTTGCTATGTGCTCCACCATGAACCTGCAATAATCTCCACACAATTTTGTGCGACTTGCAACAAATATATTCAACTTCATGTGGTTGTTCTCATTCCCACATGTGCCTTGCTATTGTTTGTTCAAAGTTGTGACTTTTCATTTCTAATTTGCAGTAATAAAATGTTATGATTTTGGGCAATTTTAAAACTATTTTTAACTGAATTACAATTCAAATTTGCAATATTTTTTTATTAATTAATTTGGGGGGGAAATGCGTCGAGAAAAGTGGCCAAAAAATTAACACCAAGTTTGATCAAGCTCCACAGACCAACAATCATTTCCTTAATTCCAAAAATAATTAACAATTGAATTCAAATTATAAACAAGGAATTTTTAAAATCATTAATCAATTTACATATATTTTCCAAATGCAACTAGATAGCATTTTCCTCTTTTTTTTCTAATTTTTTGATTCCTAACATGCATTAAAAACCATTAGCATGCAATGATTCAACCATAAAAATATTTTCAAATGCAACAAGGGAACATAGCCAATCATGATGCAATCACATAATTATAAGTTTTCCACAACATAAGAAAACTCCATAATTGCCTTCGATTCAGATCTAGACCTCATAAGACACATCTCACACTTGATTCAAGTATGATAGAGGTTAGAAAATAGATTAGGTACAATGTGACATCTCTGATATAACCACCATTGAGAAAATAACCCAGACTTGCATATTCGGGTGGATAAATAACCCTATACTTGCACACTCAATTCACACGTCAAGCATACCTACACCATATATATAATATTTGAAGCAATGTAAAATAGCCCAATGAGGTACAATATTATATACATCATATAGTCATCTTATCCTAATAACCCAATTCTATTGCACATCATCCTAACATGGAAATACGATAATCAATCAAAATACATGATATTGAGATCATTTAATAATCACATCCTTAATCTTGATACACATATAACAATAAAATAAAGCATCGTGATGATTTATTCATAGAAAGAATAACACATGCATCTCAAGGCATACAACATAATTCATATACCAATACAACATCAATACATAAGGGTTCTCACACCTTCAATGCAACAACTAACACATGATCAATTACATCAAGTCCTCGAAAGGAACTTGTCATATTGCCATACATGTATTTGAATATGGTGATACCAATAACCAACATGAAAATAAAATTCATCACTAAACATGTCGGTGGCCTAAACACACAATATCAAAGCATACAATAACTCATTTAGAAAACATGTCAACCAATGCATAAAATATCACATGATAAAAAAATCACTACATCTCTTGTAAAGCATCTATGACTTGCATGACACATGGCATCAAATGCATAATCAACCATCATAACCATATCTATAAATGAAAAAATGGAGCTAAAACATTGATAAGCACTTAAAGCAACATACACAAGCATGACCTATGCATCCCATTATATACAATTATAAATATAATTCTAATAACAACCAACTCAAAGTACAAATGTGTGGGCATTACACTTTATGTGTATCCCCTATAATACATATACATATTATGATTGTCTCTAATCTATATTCTTTTCATGCTTATCATTTAGTATGTCTTACATGCTTGTCACACAATGTTATTTGTGATATTTATTATTTTAAAAAACCATGTGTCTACCCATATATATGATTATATAACCTTTACTTTTGATGTATCATTTTCCCTCTCTAATTCATTGTGTCTAATGGATGCAACCAATTGAAGGGGGAATATACTATCACTAACATTCTTATGTTGATATTTTAAATAATCATTTGTACCTATACAAAGACTCATCACCTACTCAGATGCATCTTGATCATAATTACATGGTCATGCTTGAAATGCCATACCATAGTATTACAGCCACACTAGGTAAAGCGTACAAGTAAAATTTCTAACCCTACTTTCTCCCCCTCATTTTTTGGAGATAATTAAAATACTTTTTTATTTGTGCCTATTTCACTTGTGTGACAAGTACTCATTGCACATATTTTCTCTATTTTGTAGGTTCTTATGTAATGATCATGCCAAGGAAAGGGACACAAATAATTCAAGATAGTTGATAACTTGACATAGACCTTGTATTTATTTATGTTTGAATATTTATTTTTCATGTAGGCTAAAAGTGTTCATAACCTTTGAAACATATGACCATGCTAGATTCACATGCATCTCAAAGTGGGAAAAATATAATGGAAAAATTTGCATACCCATGCTAATTTCCTTTTATTTTTGAGCCTCTTTGGTAGAATGACTTAATACAAATACATATTGACAAGTGGCTCACTCTTATGCTTGGTTTGGCTCATTCCTTTGTCCTTTATCTATTCCCATTTATACACATTCCTATACATTTGACATCATCTGAATCCTATTTGCACATATCTCCACACACTCATCTTATTATTGGTCTAGACTTTTGCATACCTATTCTAAATCTTGATATTTTCTTTTTAATGTCTTAGGTGAACCTAGTGACTCTCAAGTTCAATCTCGAGCTACTCAAGATTGGCCCCCAAAATTCAATTTTTTTTGCTCTCTTTTTCATTAGTCGTTGGGAGTTGACTTGTTACATGTTTACACATGTTATGACTTGGTGTTTAAAGACAATACTTGTGCAATTAAATTCATGATAGAGGTGATTGCAAAAAGAAGTCATTCTAGGAGCATTTCACTTTGAAGCACTAAAAGGAACTATCATATTAAAATATACATTTAGGCCAACCACATGCTTGAGAATGTTGTCTATAAAAATTTGTTGAAGGTTATAAAGTTAATCCAACAAGGGGCGGGGGTAGGGGACCAAGGAGAACTTGACCCTATCAATCTAACCATTTTCCCTAGGGAACTTATAAATATTCTTGTCCTTACACGCAATCCAAACATTGAAGATTGAGACAACATAAATTTCAAAGGTATACATTTTTCCAAGGTGATCCTCTGAGCTACAAAGCTATTTCATGCATTAGATCATTTATGTGGTGGGTAGGTTTGATCTCAAGAGATTCAAAATCAATCAAAGTACATTTATAGAATTATAGACAATCCAATACATTTATTAGACTATAGAAATTAATTTTATATACCAAAACAACCAAATTATACATAACATAACACTCGTCATTTATAACAATTCCCAAAACTAAAAACTTTATCTATTTGTTATTTTTTGAGACATGCCCTTCAATTTGGTGATTTATGGGATTTCAACACTTTTGATTGGCATATTATTACAAATAAATTTTCTTTAAATGATAAGCTTCAAAGTTTTCTTATTTTTGTGAGAGCCTTGGTTCCTATGGATCTTATTATAAAACTTTGTACTCCCTTGCATTGTAATGTCTTCAAGGATTGGTGGTGGCTGAAAAAAGTTCAATTTGGTTGTTTTCCTTTAAAAAAGATATATTTTAGCTTGCTTCGTTCGTTGTCCTTAACTCCAAGGCTAAATCGGAAATTAAATTGTAATTTCAAATAAAAGACTTGGAGAGGATTGAATGCTCAAATTTGGAGGTCAAAAGTTGAGGCGAATGCTCAAATCTTGGCTTAGAAAGTTTTACACTCTAAATTACCTGCTGGTGATAGGTTAAGATGCATGATGATGCAGCCAATTAAATGCCCCTTTAGTCAATACAATGAAAGTCTAAAACACATTTTTTGGGATTGTGCATGGACAAAAAGGAAATGGAATGTTATTTTTAAATTTCTATCTGTTATTTTTAAGCATAAGTTAAGTTGGAAAGAAGCCTTATTGGGCTTTGGCTTGCATAGAAATGTAGTGGCTAATTTTATGAAACATGCTATTTTGCTTAATATATGGAAAATTCGATGTTTGGTAGTTTTTGCAAAGCATAATGTGCACCAGGAAGCGGAAATGCTAAAGTTTTACTCTGATGTTATGTTCCAAATTATTGTGTTGTGTTCTCAATTGTAGGGGGCGCCCAAAGAAAAGGTGAAAATCAACAACCACTTGGATGAGATAAAGTATCAAATGCTTCAGTTTCACAAAAAAACTCTATATGTTATTTGCAGCTACAATGTATGTTTAAATTTAGAGTTGAATGTTGTTCATAAGTCAAGTTTATGGCTACGGTTTAATGTTAATGTATTCAGCCATTCCTTGAGCTTATGGTTGTCGGTTATATGAATTGTGTGTATTGAACTACTATGTAATTCTTCTCTCTTGACAACCTTCATGTTACCTTATTCTTTTTGTACTCTATTTGCATTGATTAAAAATATATATATATACTTTACCTATTTACATCTAATCTTCTAAAATAGCATTTTAATCGATAATTCCCTAACTAAATTTAATCTAAATTAATTGTGTGCTTATTATTTGCATTTATTTACTCGTACCAAGCTATTTATTTCTTTGCATATTATAGGAGTAATATTTTAATTTGTTTATAAAAAAGGCATTAACACATGGCTTTCCCTTTTAAGATATGATTAGTATACCAAAAAGGGGAATCTCCTCATAAGTAGTGGTCGGAATGAAACATGCTTGCGAACGCTTAAGAAGTTCCTTTTCACCAAAGGAGGCCCATACTCATCATGCTTGTTATATGTACTTTGAAAGCATTGATTATGAGGCTCAAAGTTTAATATTCAAGCCTTGAGAATGGGACCGTCAGCCTTACGTAAGCCTTAGCCACATATCAATGTTTAATCTAATCATATTGATGGTGGCTTTACTAATTTACAAGAGAAGTCCTACCAAAAATTATACAAAATCTTTGCTCGTACTTCACATGGACATTCTATAATATTTAGCCATTTAACTTATTTTTAGTTTGTCAATGCCTTCCAAGACACTTGTGAGGAGAGTGATGACATATAATTAAAATGAAAGCAACTCTTAAAAGAAAAAGTTGCCAATCATGTGCCCTCCTATAACTTCACTTCTCCACAAGTACCCTTCGCCTAAGTTTATGTGAATCATTATAGATTGGAGGCCACATTTGGGTTGCCTTTTTAAATGGCATTATCTTTGGCAACTTACCTTTTGGTGGGTCTAATTACAAGTGTGTAAGAAGATATTCTTTAGTGATATTTTAAATATATGTTTGAAAAGTGTGAGATTACAAGTTGTGAATTGACCTCTAAAGTGAGAATTGGGAAGAGAAAGCATTGTTTACCACCAACTTAACATTGACATCAACAAAAAGGAGTTCTATATGTGCTAAAATGTTGGGACTAAAGTGAACCAACGTAACATCTTGTAGATGAATTGGTAGCAAATCTCATCATAAGATTTATCAAAGTCTAGCTTGATAAGAAGGGCATTTCGAGTAGACTATTGGACCCACTTAGTAAACTCCAAGCTAAAACTAGCCAATTTATTTTGATTGAACAATCTTTTGTGTAGTGTGCTTAGTCTTGAGGGTAAGTGCCTTAGTAATGATCGTGTATGAGGTGTTGAGAAGAGTAATGAGGTGCCAACCAGCTAGAGTATCTTTGTTTTTACCTTTCAGGACTAGTGTGATCAACACTTGATTGATCAAAGGGCCAAAGTAACTAGATTGAGTAGAAGTTCACCTAAATCTATGGCCAGAGTGCTTGAAAGAACATAATTGGAAGTCCATAAACCTATGGGATCTTTTTGGTGGCCATTTGGGAGAGTGTTACATCCAATTCCTCAAGAGTTAGTGAGTGATCAAGATGCTTGTTAAACTCAATGTCAATTTTCTAGGGGATATAATGACTTGTCATATCTTCTAGTTCTAGTAAACGACAACCATGTCATATGAAAAAAGTTGCTTATAATAGATATATAAGTTGTCCATAATCTCAAAAGGATCAAAATGCAATTAGTTATCACGTCTCATGATACTAATAATATTTTCTTAAAAAATTAATTCTTCAATCACCATCTTTTATTGAAAAGACGTAAATTCTCACTTGAACATCACAAACCTTTTTGAACTTCCAACTAATATAATTGATGTTCAATATAAACTACTACTTGTTAAAGAGAAATGTCAATGAAAGATGCATCAACAAGATTCTTCATTTCTCCAACAAATGAAAGAGCCTTCTCCAACCATTTTATAATTGATTAGCACTATCAAAAAATATAGTACCATCAAATAATGATATGCTCTAACTTATGAATATTATCCTAAATATAAAATCTTATTATAAATGTTAAGAGTGCTTCACTTTACAAAAGGCGTACATGTACATGTGCCATAACTACTCATTTTGACAATTCTTTAGTATGAGGTCACATGAGAGCCACCATGTGTGACTTGAAAGAGCAACCTCCATTACTTTGTAAGTTGTATTCAACTTTAACTCAGACAGTCCACCTCATTAAGCTTTTGATATGATAAAGAAATGAAGATAGGCTTATGTTTCACGACATAACATGAGAAGTAAAGGAGAACAGCCATGGCCCTCCTCCCAAATCTTTGTTCCTATCAAACTCAATTCAGTTTTTTTTATAAACCACATCGTCTATGCTTTCTCATCAATGCCCAAACTATATGATTTTGTCATTTGTCAATGCCTTCCAAGGTACTTCACCACAAAGAATCATTGAATTAGGCCAACTTTCTAACTAAAGTTGGTTCTGGAAACTCAAGTCTTTTCTTTACTAGATTCTAGATGCCTAGATTTAGTCTTATGAAGACCCACTAAAGGAGGAGTATTTTAATACATGCCTTTCTATTTTTCTAGTCAAAAGAAATAAAGCTTCTTTGGATAAACTATAGAAGATACTTTCTAACTTCAATAAAAAAATACTTAAAAAGGGAAAATCTTAATCAAGGTTTTGCGGGAGGAACTTAGAATGATGGTGACACATGTCAATTACTTTTTTGGAATATTATTAATGAAGGCTGTGAACTATTTTGGTAGAGGATATTAATGAAAAAAAAAATAAAATTAATATAATATTTTGTATTTATTTTAAAATAATTAGATGATTAATATAGAAAAAAATTAAATATGTAAATATGGATGGATAAATAGTTTAATAAGATTAGGTTTATTGGTGAATTTAATTATAAGGTTGAAATTCAAGTACACAATTTAAATTTAATATATAGTAAATAAAAATTAATGTTTTTATATATCAAATATTTTATTGTAAAAGATAGTACATTCGTAAAAACAAAAATTATTTATTACTAAAAGATTTCGGTTTAACATTAATCATATTAAACTAAAGTTCAAATTGAAATAAAAGACTAGGTATTAAATAAACAAGTCTAAGAAATTAAGTAATTAAGAAGGAATAAATAATTTATCTATTTTTTTATGGTCCAAGTAAAGTCTATATAAATGTATCTAGTCATAAAGCCAACTTAGTTAGTTTGTTCATGGTTTATATAGTCTCATACCCCTATATGCCTAAAAATATTATGATTATCTCTAATCTATATTCTTTTTGTGCTTATCATTTAGTATGTCTTACATGCTTGTCACACAATGTTATCTGTATTATTACTTTAAAAAACCATGTGTCTACCTATATATATGATTATATAGCCTTTACTTTTGATGTATCATTTTCCCTCTCTAATTCATTGTGTCTAATGGATGCAACCAATCAAAGGGGGAATATACTATCACTAACATTCTTATGTTGATATTTTAAATAATCATTTGTACCTATACAAAGACTCATCACCTACTCAGATGGATCTTGATCATAATTACATGGTCATGCTTGAAATGACATACCATAGTATTACAACCACACGGGGTAAAGTGTACAAGCAAAATTTATAACCCTATTTTCTCTCCCTCATTTTTTTATTTGTGCCTATTTCACTTGTGTGACAAGTACTCATTGCATATATTTTCTCTATTTTGTAGGTTCTTATGTAATGATCATGCCAAGGAAAGGGACACAAATAATTCAATATAGTCGATTACTTAACACCCATGCTAATTTCCTTCTATTTTTTAGTCTATTTTGGTAGAATGACTTAATAGAATTACATATTGACAAGTGGCTTACTCTTATGCTTGATTTGGCTCATTCCTTTGTCCTTTATCTATTACCATTTATACACATTCCTATACATTTGACATCATCTAAATCCTATTTGCACCTATCTCCACACACTCATCTTATTATTAGTCTAGAATTTTGCATATCTATTCCAAATCTTGAGTTTTTCTTTGTAATGTCTTAGGTGAACCTAGTGAATCTCAAGTTCAATCTTGAGCTACTCAAGATTGACCCCCAAAATTTTTTTTTTTTACTCTCTTTTTCATTAGTTGATGGGAGTTGACTTGTTACAGTCAATGACATGATCGTCATCCCATAATCTCCAAAGATGAAGAGTGATGTCAAAGACTTCAATAACTCACACAATTTTGAGGTCCTAAATACCTAGATTCTTGACATGGAGGCATGAATCAATTACTCTAATATTGGTGCCACCAAAAATATTCTATTTTTCAAACATAAGCTTTTTAGAATTGTAAATATATTTAGCATAAAATGAATGATACTTAAAACCCTATGGGGTCTTGGAATCAACTAAAATTTTCACTCAAAGATGTCTTACATATATCCAGGTACTAACATGTCTTCAATGGACCTAATGGATTAGATTGCATCAAGGTGGTTATATGTCCATCCAACACTACATCTACCAATCCAACCATTTTTATATTTTGCTTAAAAAACCTATTGAAGTTATTTCTCCCATTCTCAAATTCAAGAGTGGTCTCCAAGCACACTTGCTTTGTGAATTTAATATACTCATCTTAAGATATTATATTTTAACTTTAATTATGTACAATTTTTTGAGGAGAAACATCCTACACAATTTAGAGGTCCCTAAACTTCCATTTCTTCTTCTTCACAATCTCCATTTCCTAAATCAAAAGGAAATCTACCTCTTTTTTCTTCTAATAATAATTAGTAATCTCCTCACATTTAAAACTTTATTTTTTAATTATTATACAAAGAATAATCATGAGAATTCACAATGTCCCTATTTAAAGAAGGATTTGATAATACAAAATCTTAATGAGGAATTGCAAGATATTCCCATTAAGACTTTAAGTGCTCAAATCACCTATCATGAGTTGAATGATAATTTGAATAATGTAACCTTGAGGCATCATCATCAAGCCAATTATATCAAGAATGGACCACAAAAATATCTAATTGTGGATTCCATGGTCGATAAACTAAAATTTCCCAAAGACCATCATCTTCATCCGTATTTTCTTGGTTGGAAGGATAGTGGTTCACTATTAGATATACCAAACACACATACAAATCTCTTTCACTTTTGATCCAAATTTAAGTATAAGTTCACTTACAATGTGACGTCTATGGAATGCCATGGTATTTTTACTATCAATCCCTATAAATATGATAGTTTGGCATGATGTGATCATATAATATCATCTACAAATTATATAAAGATAGTAAAATATCTTTGAAACACTTCAACAAAAATATAGTTTGAAGCACAAATGAACTTCTATTTAGTATCAGGTAAGCACACATAGAAATTAACCAAGCACCTAAATTTTATCTATTATTTATTGGACCTCAATCGAAGTCAAACACAATGCACATAATTGCTAAACCTAAAGTCTTGATATATTTTTTTCTTATAATTTATAATTTTTTAGGAATCTATAATAACCCACATAAACAAGCTATCAATTATATAATTGATCTACTTCTTTTTGTTAATTTTCCTGATAATCCTACATATTAGCAATCTATGCTCCAAATTGATGAGATTGAACGAAAAAATTCAAGAAGTGTCATAGAAAGGATTCAAACAACCTAGTTTCTACCCATGTACATCTCCATTTTCCACATTAGAGACTATAAGTTGTTTTCTACACCTATTTTGGAATTATCAAATCTCTCACAACCTTTTGAGTTTGAGATAGATGCCTCTTAGTTTTCTCTTAGTGTAGTTTTAGAGAATAACAACCATCTAGTGGTCCATCATTCCAAAAAAACTAAAATAAAACAAACCTAATTTGTGTATAATAAAGAATCGTATGACTATGCAATACATAAAATATTGGTGACACTATCTAATTATCAAGGAAACTATTGTACTTATAAATCATTTACCTATTTAGTTTCTCTATACTCAATAAGTTTAAACAAGAAAGTCACATTAAGTGGGAATCCTATTTAAAATAGTTATATTTGGTCATAAAGTGAAAAACAAAGCAATACCAAAAGTTTTAGTTATTTTTTGAGTTTTCCTTATATTATGTTGTGTGTTGAACACATGCCCATTTGTTGCTTCTAGCAAAATGTGGACCCCTTTTTTATTTTTGCTTTATTTTTTCTTTTCTTTGGTCTTGTTTTCTTGGCTCCTCTTGTTCCTTCCCTTGGCTATGAAGAAATATTATTTAGGGATTAATTGATGGAAAAATATTCTAATGAAAATATAAAAAGTACAAAAGTTCACAGAGAAATTTGGATAACAAAAATGAGCAGAGCAGGAAACTGTGCACCTGTGATTCAAATTTGGTGAAAAAAATGGACACAAATGCCCAGGGCATGAGTGTCCTTGTATGCTTTTCTAGATCTATTTTCTAGGTCCTTTGATGTTAGATCCAAGCTTTAGATTCATACCTTTAGATCAGTCAAAACACTTCTGGATATTTTTGTGACTGAGTTTTCATGACATTCACAAAGAGAAGAAATGTTGGTCCATTATAGGGTCTTTCCTCAGTCAAATCCCATGTAAGTGTTTCCACTTCCACAATGGCAATGTCAATGATAAATGGATAATGAATAGGAAGTAATGATGAAATCACAAAGTGCTACAACTCACTACCCTTCAATAGCTTCCTCAAAGGAATGAAGTCATGCACATCACTTCAAGGTCTTGATCTTGCTTGCTTGAATGCTTAAATACTTTGGAGACCTACAAAAGTGTTAACCTTCACAAAACAAAGATAACATGAACATACATAAACTTACATAGAACTGGACATGATGTTAGGATCTTGAATTGTTGCAATAAAGCTCTGAAATTGTTGCTCTTGATGATAGTAGTTTCTCTTAATGTTTACCTCTTGCTAGTTGATATTCAAATGATGCAATAACTAGGTATTTATAGGCATTTATTAAATTTCCCAAAAATTAAATCTTGATAGACGACTTTAGACAATCAAATTGCAAATACTAAATTGTCAACATCAACATACATGAATTTGGATCCAAAATAGGGGGACACTCGCACCCAAAGCATGAGTTTCCTTGCCCTATTTTTGAATATTTTAGGTGTCGGGGGCAAGGTCTTAAATAGGTGCAATTGATTCCCACTTGCAATTCCTCAAAAATTATCAAAAATAGGCCACAAAATGTATAATTTAGGAAATTAAATACTCAATCAGGTCCAATAATTTAAGGGGAGACCAAACATAAGGTGAAATTTTCATGGGTGATAATTTACAATGCTAGATTTAGCCTCCACTTTAGTGAGATTATGAACTTATGCTTAGAATCACACTAAATTAGAAAGTTTATGTCAAGAGGGGTTTGATTGTCCAAATGTTGAAGAGATGGGATGACTAAGGATCAAGGGAGTTGATCAAGCTCATAGGGTCCAAGATCCCATGGAAAACCAACATAGGCACAAAGGAACACACATAAGAATGATATGCAACAAGACAACATACACTAACATACAATGTCAAAATGAGATGCAAAAATAAGGTATAGACTAGCAAGTTATATTATGTTAGGACCCATAAAAAAAGGCATTCATAACTCACACAATAGAAAAGTCTGATATTTACTAGATGAATCCCAAACAGAAAGGCACAAGGGCTTGTGAGGATTGTTTTTCACTAGGTGAGCCCCCAAGATAGGGTAGCAAAATGAGAAACACACTAGGTAGATAGTGAGGACCATTTTTCACTAGGAGTGTACCCGTAACCATACCAAGAATTATACTCCCTGATAACTCTAATAAGGTGCTATAAAATGATCAAAATTCTATTCTAATGCTACACTAAGTTCAATGCTTGTGAACAAAGTGGAGCAAAGAAAATGTCAAGTATCAATGTCAACACACCACTAATTCCAACCCCTATGAACAAAGTGAAGCAAAATAATGCCAATGTATGTCCCCACTTTAAATAAATTGATAAACACCATGCTGTGAGCAATTGCTTTAAAGTAGAAAAATGATAAATTTCATGTAACACAAGATCACAAGAGCTTATTTGGAAAACCCTATTCCAATGATATGTTTCCAAATAAATCTAAATCATGATGAGGGGTTGCCCCCAAATACATTGCGAAAAACAACATAGAAAAGAAAACTAAGGGATCCATAGATTCAGGGTCAATATATGTCTTTTCTATAATGATATAATAGAACTCAAAATTGACATCTTTCCCTAAACACTCATGGAACAAAAAACATAAAGGAGGAATGACACATAGAGAGAGAAGAAAAACAAAATTTTGGGTCAACATGGAAGAGACCTGAATGTCTCAACACTTTGCATCGTCCCCAAAAGGAAAACATAAGACAAAAAGAGAAAACAAAGTTTACGACATATAGAAGAATGAAGATACAAATAGAAGAATATAATGATGAATTTGTTTCCTTTGTATCCTTGCACCAATGAACCAAAAAGGGTCATCCAAAGAAAACTCACAAACATAAAGACATTCCAAGAAACACAATGCAAGAGATCACACCACATGCAAGCAAACACAAAGAACACATGAAACAATCAAACATAAATTAGTATTGCACATGCAAGTCAACCTAAAGTAGGTCGTTTGTATCCCAATCTTGCTCATCATATATGGAAGATGGAAAACTAGCTAAAGGTACTACAACAAGTGTTGTACTAGGATCATCTCCAAGTGCAACACGTGGTGGGTGACTCTCATCAGGAAGAGCATCACAGTTGTCCCCATCTAAATTCATTTGCTTTGAAAATAAAATATTAAGCTCATTATGTACCTCATCAATTTTAGCAATTTCATCATCATCATCATCATCATCATCATCATCATCATCATCATCCAAATTAATGACAATGGGAGGTTTTATGATAGTTGCAATTGAATTTTCTTGTTTCATTTATTGTTTTGGTAAAATTTGTATTTCTTCTTGAGTTGTTTCTATAGGTGTTGGTTTATCATGCACTATTTTGTTCTTTTCTTCCAATCGGTGAGCAATAGCACGATGTCTAAACCTACACTCTTTAGTATTTCAATTTCTTCTTACACAATTTTTAATTTGTGATGTGGTAGGAATGGGTTTCTCGACTGTTGGTTTCTTTTCTTCCCTTAAGGGAGGAATTGAAGGAACCACCAGGGGTTGGGAAACCAATATCTCTTTATATCTATACACTTGTTTTTATCTTTGGTGACACAAAAGGAATCATTTTATTGTCTCTTGGTCTCTCATAAGAGATGGGTGGAGGTATTGCAACATATTTACCTTGGTTACTTTGAAGGATCTTGGCTTGAGCCATAGGTTCATCCATAACAGGCAGGGAAGGAGGAATAACCATGGACCTATCATTCTTAGGAATATTGCTAAGAGATAGTTCTCTACTATGTGCTTTGCCTTGAACTTTTGGTATGAATTGAAAAATAAATCTTCACAAGGCTTTATAGGTTCCATAGTTTGAGGCCAAAATAAATCTAATGAAAATTTCCCACGAGAAGACAATGGATTCAACACACTATGATGCATTGTAAATATCTCATTTCCAAAGGGGAACTTTATGCACTTTTGAATAACTAACAAGGCAACATTCATGGAGCATAACCATGGGTAACCTAGCTTCACACAAAATTGGTCTAATTATGGGATGATGGAGAATGAGACATCTAGTTGCTTTGGTCCAATTTTTAGAGGAAGAGTGATTAAACCTATCACAAGGAAATAAAAACCATTATGAGTTTTTATCCATGCTTTCGATGGTTCATAAGAATCTTGATAAAGCTCTTGCATAAACATGAACTCATCAATGAGCACATTCTCTACACACGCGAGATCAATGAGCATTCCTTGTATAATATTTTTATTAATATGGGCAACAATGTAGAGAGGACCATTGGGTGGATATCTAAGTGCATCATTATTGGTGAAAGCAATGTCAGGTAACTCAATGGTTTGGACCTTATGAGGTTGAACATCAATTAGACCAACCATGTGATCTACTTCCTTCTCTTCATTATTATCATCATTCATGTCATCACTCATATCATCAATCTTATCAACATTCATCTGATCATTCTTAGCATCACAAGCTTGCATAAAGTTAGATGAATGGTTGGGCATTGGGTTGGTAAAAATATACAAGTTTTGGTTAGGAAGGGCAACAACCTTATTCCCTTGGTCATTAACACAACCCAATTGAATGTGATTAGAATTGATGAGGTCTTGAACTTGATGTTTAAGATGGATGCATCATTTTGTATCATGTCCACTTGTGTGATGATATTGAGAAAAGGAATTTGGATTTTAATTTGTAGGTAAAGGTTTGGTTGTATCCACAGGTCTAGCAAGAGGCAATCGTATTATATTCTTACTCAAAAGTTGCAACAGGATCGAATGGAGAGTGTTAGATAACCAAGTCAGTTGTTTATCTCTTGATCTAAACTAGTATGGAGTTGAACTTATGGAAAAAAATTAAGGATCAATGTGATTGATTGTTTGAGGTGTATGAAACTTGATAAAAAAAAAATATTTTTGAATTGTTGATAGTTGTTTTAATGTACAAGTTCAAATTTCTTATCATGAGTCGATGAAGATGCTTCCTCATCCTTATTAGTCAAATTCTGATAGTCACAACGAGTCATACACAAATGTATGAAGGATGGGAATTTCATGAATAATACTTTGTCCCTTATATCAATTTACAAATTGTCAAAGAACATTCTTTGGATATGCACATTAGGGAGAGTTAGATTAATTTATGATAATATCAACTAATGGCAGCTTATGAAATTTGTAACCAAGGGCTAATGATGATTTATGAATGACAACTTTTAACTATAATTTTTAGATACAAGATGCAATGATTGACTAATTCCAAGATGCAAGGTCCTAAGAATGATGATTTGATGCAATTTTGAAACAAAACTGTGCAATTTTTCACTTTTTTGACCTAAATTAAAGATGCAATTTTGAATGCAATGAACAATTTCAGATTTTATTGATCTAGCGAATGCCAATTGAATGTAGATCTGGTCTAAGAGAACTAAAACAAGCCTATTGCAACCTATGATGTAATATGATATGCAATTTTTTTGAATTTTTATGACTTTTTATGATGCAAACATGAAACACTAAATGAGAAATGCAAAAAAATGATATGCAAAACTTGGACTAGGGTGAATTTTTAGAAGGTATATAATGTTAACAAGTCAAGTTCACCAAAATGAAATGGGGGGAAGGGAACCCATTTGAGTTTTTTCCTTAGGGTTTGACACCTTTCCCAAATTTTATTAAAAGGGGAATGTTATGAAAAGAGGGGGGAGATGTGAGGGATTGGAAATGCAAGGATGGAATGAGGGTTTGATGGATTTGGACAAGGTATGAGATTGAATTATAGCTTGATAGGTGAGTCAACCAACCCTTAACCAAATCTAGAAATGTCCTAATAATGAAATGCAATGATCCAACTAGGCTAACAATGTAATTTGTTGTTCTGATGCAAATACAAAAGTTCACAAAGAAATTTGAATAATATAAATGAGCAAAGCAAGACACTATGCACCTGTGATTCAAATCTAGGGAAAAAAATGGAAGACATAGACACCTAGGGTGTGAATGTCCTTGTATGCTTTTTTGGATCTATTTTTGGGGTCCTTTGATGTCGGATTTGAGTGTTGAATTCCCTCCTTTGGATCTATCAGAACACTTCTAGATGTTTTTGTAACCGAGTTTCTATGACTTGAGAAGGGGTATGACAACAAATGCAACAATGAATAATTTGTTTTCAACACCTCTTCAATCTTCTTCAACTTGAAATTTGCACATTCACAAAGAGAAGAAATGTTGGGCCATTTTAGGGGCTTGCCTCAATCAAACCCCATGTAAGTGTTTCTACTTCCACAATGGAAATGTCAATGATAAATGGATAATGAATCAGAAGGAATGATGAAATCACAAAGTACTCCAACTCACCACCCTTTAATAGCTTCCTTGAAGGACTAAATTCATTCACATCACCTCAAGGTCTTGATCTTGCTTGCTTGAATGCTTTAGAGACCTACAAAAGTGTTAGCCTTCACAAAAAAAAGATAACATGAACACACATAAACTCACATAGAATTGGACATGATGTTAGGATCTTGAATTGTTGCAATAAAGCTCTGGAAATGTTTCTCTTGAATTGCTCTTGATGATAGTAGTTTCTCTTAATGTTCACCTCTTTCTAGTTGATATTCAAATGATGCAATAACTAGGTATTTATAGGATTTTAATCAATTTCCTGAAAACTAAATCCCGATAGCGACTTTAGAAAATTAAATAGTAAATATTAAATTGTTGACACTAACATAATTGAATTTGGAACCAAAATAGGGAGACACTTATGCCTGGAGACACTCATGCCCAGGGCATGAATGTCCTTGCCCTATTTTTTGAGATTTTAGGTGTTGAGGGCAAGGTCTTAGATAGATGTAATTGATTCCCTCTTGCAATTCCTTAGAAATTGTCAAAATTAGGCCATAAATTGTTATGGGTGACAATTTATGACGCTACAAATATGTTTTCTTAAGACCTTTCAATATAGCATAGGAGAGGTAAATTTGAAGGGAGAAACCTTTGTTGATGCATAATTAATGGAATATTTGTGATCTTATCATCATTTGTATGTTACAAACTTAGTAGACTGTAAGGCTATCAATAATTATGCTCTTTGGCATCTTTCTAGAATGACAACCTTGGAGGATTTGGATTTTTTAAGGTGCTTCAGAGATTGGAATAAAAGCAAGTGGAGCTACCCTCACTCAAGTGCTTTTTCGCCAACCACAGACTCATATGCGGTCCCTCGCACATCTGTCATTCAATAGATGGCCCTACCCTTCGATGAAGAGATTGGTGGAGTAACCTCGTAACGACAACCAACTGAGCTTAGTGTTGTGTCCTACATGACTAGAACTTGTAAACCCACAATCTAGGACAAGCATGCAAATAAATGGATCACAGTGAATTGACAATGGAGCCAAAGGAAATCACACTACTTTGGCCAAAGTGTTCTCACTCAATACTTCGAGTGATAGTCATCCTACTCACATACACTACTCAAGCTTGATTTGACTTTAGACCACTATATTCTATGCATAGGTATTTCCTCCTATGGGTAATCTTTAACCCTAGAAACATCTTATTCCATTTCCCACAAACTCTATGATAATTCAATTCACAAAGCATATAAACAAGTTCGCTCCCTTAAATGGACAATGAATCCCAGGAGTAACTCTCTAGCTAACTAATATAATTAAATAACTTAAGCTATGAAAAACCCTTAGGCTATTCTTTGTTTAATCATCCCTAGTATCATAATACTAATGGCAACACTCTCTCCTATTATGGAGTAAATACAAGCACCTTACAAACAAGCATTAAATAACATCATTTTCCTTTCTAAAGAAAATGCTATGTTTTCCTAATGCAAGTAATATCATGTAGAACAATAATGCATTCAATTCCCAATCCTTTAAAAATAAAGACAAAATAGACAAGACGGGATCCCCATGCCTGTGAAACGCTTAACCACTTGAATTGACTAGTTGCACAACCTCCAACAACACCTTCCTAGCTTCACCTGTCCCCACTAAGTAAGAATCCTTCTCATAGGTTGATAATATGCTCTTACTAATAAAAACTCTGATAATATAGCTCCTCTCAAATGTTCAAGGCTCTCCCAAAACAACTCTCAACTCTCATAGAATAATGCAACAGAGTAAAATAGCATAATAAGTTTGCAGAAGAGAAGTGTGTCCCAAATGAGATGACTAACCTCTCAATTTATACATAAAAGGAGATATTACAACCTTCAGAAATGGTATACAAAATGACAGCTTATTCCATGCAAATTGACTCACTCAACTCAGCTAAAAGGTGGCGAATAAGCAAAGAGTATACTCAGCATAAAATGCCACAAATCGACCTTTATAGTTGACAAAATTTTAACACTATTTCAATCTACACATGATCAAATGATGACAATCAAATTGTTTCCAAAATATTCTTCTACATGAAATAGAACTTCATACTATGGCGCCAAGTATGCAACCTCTTCTTACTAATATTAGCATGGTCTCATTGATTTAGTCTACTGCTAATAGGCAACACCTTGCTATGTCGACTCAGTCATGGTTTGATGAGTACAGAGGAAATATAAGTTTCTTTTAGCACACAATTAGTGCTTTGACTAATTCTTGCATCATTGTTTACTTTCCCTATTGTCCAACATTCAATAATACTAATGAGGTGGTTTACATTCTATCGCTTTATGCATTCTCAGGTAAGTAATTCGTTGATTAGATATTATAAATCCATTTTCATAGTATTGACTATGGCACATTCACCATATCGACCTTGTTGTTGCATAATACATAGCATGTCATTTGACCTTTAGTCAATCCCAATATATGTTATATTCAGCCCTTAAAAGCTTTGTATATGTTATATACTATTTGACCTATGTTAAATATATAAATCAGCCTCTAAGCATTACATATGTTAATCTATCTCTAAACATATATTTATATGTAAATGGGTGATCCCACAATAGTGGTTTACACTTTTTGGCCTAACTGGACACTGATATTTTTTTTTTAACACAATCTCCACATTCAGGCACCTATAGCGATTAAACCATAAGGAATTTGAAGATGATGTAAACTAGAGTCTTGTTACATTTTGTCTGTAGATTCTAAAAATATTTTTTTCAATTTTTTTGGAATCAGATTACACTTCTTTTTCCATCTCCCACAAAAATTGGTTTTTTTCAAAAAACAGCATTTTTAAAAAGTGGCCACCGTATAACAGCATAACTTTTTTCCATGAAGGATAAAATTCCAATTCTTTCAAATTTAGATTTCTAACTCCGATATCTAGTGCTTCCACTTGGTTAGATATTTTTTATTGAATATTTTTTCTTTAATCAAGTTTCAAAGTCAATCAAATGACAATTCAGACCTAAGCGACCGTATAGCATAACTTTCACTTGTATGTATCAAATTCTTCTCTTTTTTTTTTTGGATCAAGGACTTCAATATCTGGTGCACTCATATTTTAAATTTTTTTTTTTTATAATCTTCTATTTTTCCACTTGTGCAGAACAGAGATTTTTGTTTTCAATGAAAAACCTATATTTAATAAAACTTAAAAAGCAGATAGATAATAAAACCAAAACATACTAAAATTATATTCATTGGATAGCTCGTTCTGAATGCTACTCGATTCCAAGTTTGGTTTCTAAATATTCCCCCATTTTCATCCCCAACCGGAGCTTGAAAGCGTAAAATTTTAAGTTTTTTGTGTGTACAAATTAAAAAATTAGGGAAAAAGGGGGTTCGCTAGAACCGGGGTTCTAGCGAACCGAGGGTTCAGAACCACAGTTCATCGAACTAATACACATTTCCTTTATTTTTTGGGGAAATGTGGGCCCAATAGTTAATGGGTTCGCTCGAACCCTAGTTGATCGAACCCCTTTATGGTTCAGTCGAACATGTAGGTTCATGCGAACCCCTAAAACTAATTTTTTTTCCATGGGGTCATTTTTTCTCAAATTTCCTTCCTCTTCAAAAGTGTAAACCACTTATGTGGCTTCACCCAAATATATATTCACATATGTACATATACATATATATGTATATATATGTGTGTGTGTGTGTATCAATAACACATAGACACATATATATGTATGTATATGTATATATATGTTAATATATATCATGGACCAATAAAGTATGTATACATTCGATATACCAATGAATATGAACAAATTAACATTCACATAGTAATAATAATTATATCGATTGTGTACATATATATACATATACATATATATATGTGTATATATATATACATATATACATTCCTCTATGCACATGTATACGTATGTGTACATATATTGATACATTCATATGGGCATGTTCGTTCGCCAAACATACGTGTGTATTGATACATGTATACATACATGGATATATGTATATATCATATATCCATATATATATACACATTCGATTGTACTCCAAGCATGTACACAATTACTATTGTGTTGATAGGGAATAGAAGTGTGATGTATTTATACATATACACATTCATTTCGTATTACCCATTTGATAGCTCCATGCTCACAAGCAACTCGTTTATAAGGGTGCATAGGTACATCTACCTATGTACTCTCATTTACATATTCCTTCACGCATAAGGATTATCGTCAACATGCATATGTATACATATACATACATTTCGCGCGTGTTCAACTCTTCAATACAAGCATAGTAATATAAGGAAGAACTCATAAGCTCTAAACATATAACATTATCCAAACATGCATTCAACATTAATCATGACCCCTACTAATGTAGACATTCATACTAAGGATCACTTACCATTTCCCAACATAATAACTTGACTCAACCATTCTATTGTGAGTGTGTGTAATCTCAAATAGGTTATGTTACTGGTTACTCGACCAAGATCTTCTCCTGAGTGATACTTCCCCTCGCACCTGGAGGAATTGAATATAAACTTGCATCAACTAACACATTCCCATGGTAGTTAGTTGTTCAAAAAAATATGCATTACACATAATATATCTCTATAGTTAGAATACATAATTCAATAACCATTCATTTCACATATATGCATTTCTTCACATATCATTTAAATGAAACAACATTCATTCATAATTCATTGATAACAAACTGCAAGCACATTTTTTTGTCATTCAGAATTCAAATTACATTCACATTTACCCTACATAGTAATAGTAAATAGTAAATACACATTTGGGGTGTAACAACTCTAGCAGTTGTATTGGGCAAATTAACAAGTCAATCTTTTGGTGCAACGACAACCATATGTGCAACATATTAATATATTTCTTTTGATTTACTTATGGTAGAGGAGAAGAATTTTAAGTTGCTTTCTAATCATAAAAAACCTTGGGAGGTAATGAAGAGGGCTTCAGTTACTTCTTATCTTTCTTTTCAACTTGTTCTTGATTATTTCATTATAAATACATATGTTAAAACTCATGAACCTTACCTTGGTTCTCATAGGGAAATTTGTTAGGATTCACCATGTGGTGCTCCCTCTCCTTGTGTTAATCATCTAGTGTAACATAACTTTTCTTAAATTAGGTATATATGCATCTCTCTTTCTCAATTAAATCTCTATGAACATATTTTAAACATTGATGGACCATGGAAGGAGTTTCCTTAAACTATTTTAATAAATCCCTTCCAAGTAACATAAAAAACCTATAATATTTGACTGAATAATATAAACCAATACTTTAACCTCCATAAGCTCCACTTGGAGAGGCAATATTATGCATTCTAAAGTAGCAAGGAGGACACCATTGATCATTTTTTAAGATATACTTGAATGAACATAACTATCATATAAAAATTATTCCATGTAAATGTTAAACTATTTTGAAGGATAGATTATGATATACCTTCACATGGACAACCATGGATGGTACTATAAATATATAGTGGTCCATATTAGTTATTTTGAGGATTTTTCTCATCATAAAAGGAAATAAATGGAGGTATAGGAGAAGAAGCCCTAGTATGTGTCATTACCTCAAAAACACTTGTAGGATCTATGGATGATGAACAAATGTGTTGTATATCCATATAATCTTTATTCATATATGTAGGAGATGCGAAATTAACAAGATACTCAAACACTTATTCAAAATCAATCTTTTTAGATTAAGATTGTGAAGCAAACACATTTGTATAATAAGAAAAAAATAGGCAGGGCAACCAATTGATTGTTGACACCATTAATATCATCCACATGTATAACATTTATATCAATCAAATCTTGGACCTTATTCTTAAGAGCCATATAAACATGTGTGTGAAAACCATTAACCCTATGATAGTTACAAAATCATTTTCATTGTATCTAGTAAGGATTCCTCTATATGATTTTTTAATGGATGAATGTGATGATGGGTGATTAAGTTAGCATTCAATAAGATTTGAATCATGTGGTCTAAAGGTTCACTCAATCATGTAAGTTTCTGAGAAATGTGAGGCTTAGAAGAAAGGACATTAAAAGTAGTAGACACATGATTTGAACTCATTTGGATTCTCCATTTATCATTACCCTTATAGAAAAATTGGACTTTTAAATTTGGAAGGGTAAGAGAGCATGGAAGAGGTATGTTAGAACCCATATTTTAAACCATGGGTAGCAAGTACTTTTAAGTTCAACATTCCTAACATGAGCATAAAGGTCCTTGAAGGAAACATAAATGTTCAAATGTACACTATCTTAGATGGGAGATAGTAGGCCCTTAACAAAAATACTTTGCAATTGTTCATCAAGGAGATGATCTTTCACTTTGCCACAAAGAGATTGAAATATAATGATATAATCATTAATGCATTCATTGAAACCTTGGGCACACTCAAATAAATGTGAACCATATGAGGATCTAATTGAACACTTCTTCACAAAGGTAAAGTAGGATTTCAAGTAGCTTGTGGCCCATTAATAAACCCTAGAAAGCTAATCAATGATATATCAAGGGTAGTTATGAATATGAATCTTCAAAAAACAATATTTCATAGGAAAATTAGGAATAAAACTTAGAAAATAAACCTTAATGGGAAACCCTAGAGGGTTGTAAGAGCAAAGGGGTTCACAAAAATGAAGAGAATGATAAAATCTAAGATTATATAGATTTTATATAAATGGTCATATGATAAATAAAAGTTATAAGAACAATACTATATTAGAATAGCTGAGGGAGAAAGTACTTGGAGTAAAGTCCTAAATAAATGCAATAAATTAATAGAAGGTACTTAGCTAGAAACTTTATACAGACATTTGTGATAGATGACTAAAAAATGATATGTCAATGTGCTAGAAATTTAGTGACGTTCAAACAAATATTCTAGAATTTGTAAAGTCATCATCTATCACTCTAGGGCACTTTCACAAATGTAGGATCAATTACACACTTGTAAGTCTAACTTGTACAAATATATATTTGATTTGGATGCATGGATCTAATCTTTAAAAAATTCTAAATATCTACCTTCAACTTGTCTTGAATTTTTATATCTATTCCTACATAAAATTTTAGTTGTGTAGTTTAGAGTTTGTCATGCTCAATAATGCCTCCCTTTGGTCAAACCCTTAAGGATATTGAGTCAACAACTTTTGAAAATGGTCAAAAATAACATGCAAGAGATGCCTTAGATATTGAAACAAGCAAGTAATTCAACAATAAATGCTCTATTGCAATGCTTAAATGATTATAGCTATAAGGTGTTCTTAATAATTCTAGGTGTAAAAATAAACTAGTTTTAGTCCTTAAATATAACTTCAAAGGAAACAAATGAAATGCTTTGTGCTTCTAGTCAATATATAATGGTTAGTTGGAAGGGTTAGATCGACCCCAAATTTATTTTTTTATACTTAAAGTTTGAGAATCATTTTTACAAATCATACAACCAAAACCAATTCCTAAAGATAAACACAAATAAAAACATATATATAATTAAATTTATATACCAACTTTTATCATAAATCACTCCACTTACACACTTATAATTACATATAAAAAACTAAATCAAAATAAATTCAAGACAAATCCCAAAATAGTACTTTAAAACCTTTTTTATTTATACAAAGAAAGATACGGTATATGCGCCCAAATTACTGGTCTAATATACTACAAAAGCTATCATAAAATCTAAGTTCAAGCATCGCCAACCTAAATGATTCCTTTACCTTCCTTCTCCAAACTGAAAACCATTTTTACTTAAATAATTAATTTTCAGTGAATTTATATTATAAATAATATTTTAAATAAAAAATAGAAATGATTATTGTGATCAGTTTTACTCTAATAGCATTATATTAATACATTTGAAATTTGGGATTAGCTTGTGAGGGTTTGTTAATGGTGCGGGCATGGCAGATCGCTGAAATAAACGAACAATGCGGCTGCAAATTCGTGTCGGATCAATATTTTCTGGAAAGCACAAGTTCTGCGGTTTTGATCGATGTAAGAATTTTCAAAAATGACCAGGTAAATTGCTCTGAACTCTCAAGATTTTTGTGTAATTAGAAGTTTGTTAGTTGTTCGTGTAAAAGCAGGGAAGCAAGCAATGGAGGGCTGATAGAGTAAAAATTAGAGTTAAATAGCACTTAAATAGACGAATCTGTGTGATTTTGGCTCGATTTCTAGCTAAAAACAAATCAACATTCACTGCAAATGCTAAAAGATTGCACAGAAGTCCTTTTAGAGAAGAATTTTTCTGGAATTATTTTTTATTAGAGTAATCTGCATGTCTTTGTCTCGAATTTGAGCCTAATACTTTGCTGTAGTCGAATGGTAAAAGATTTAGTATTTTTTTGGCCCGCATTTTAGCTAATTTTGTTAATATCGGTTCAGAAATTTCCTGTCAGGTTAAGAACTTCATTTTTTCTTAAATTACAGATTCCTGGGCTGTTTGTTTACAAATATGCGTTTCTAAATGTCGAGGCTCTAATTTGGTTGCTTGTGTTTAAAGATAGCTGAAATCGGTCAAATTCTAAGAGATGTATAAAAGTACCAAAAATGTCTTAGCTGATCTCTTTCGCAAAAGCATTGATGAGTTGAGGATACGCTTTTAAATCGATGTAAATTGACGAAATAGGTACTATTGTGCAAAAGCTTTTGTTTAATTTATATCACTTCAAAACATTTTAGAGCCGTTGGAACAGGGAGGATATGATTGAATTAAAGATTTGATTCGAATTCTTCCAATCCATAATATTTATAAAAAAGCAGTTTTGAATATAACTGATTTAAAAAAATTAAAATCTGTAGCAATGCTTAAATTAACGCCAGCGAGGCCAGGGAAAAGTCAGTATATTTGTTATTTTGGGATATTAATTTGATCAAAATATATTTGTAAAACAGCGTTGCAAATAGCATAAACTGTAGCTATGTGGGGACGCGTTGACAGATTCGCACAAATTTTGTCCATTGGAACTACCAATCGGTTTGCGTATGTTATGGCACCGTAGCAAATTGTTTACCATTTTGTTTTCTCTGGGTAAATCTTTTTGAGAATTCCTGCCAGGGGAGGTGATGTTCGAGAGTGAAGCCTTGACTTTACCCTGGGTCATCCTCACATTTTGTTTGCTTGGGGTAAACTTTTTTTTGGGAATTTCTGGCAGGTGCGGTGATTTTGCAGAATCAGGCCGTGGCTAGAAACTGGTGATTGTTTGGCAATTTAATTTTACTATTAGATTATAATACATTTATAAAGATAATATGTATTTTAATATTGGTCATAGAATTGTGAGGAGTATGTTAAAAAGTAATTTTTTAGTTTTAGGTGTCGTGAATTTTTTATTGTTGGTTAAGTTTAATACAAAGAGTCTATTAGGGATCATATCTTGTTGAATGTATAGGTTGGACACCATAAAAAATGAGTTTGAGATTGTGCTTTAGGTTAATTTGATAAAGAATATTGACAATTCATATACTCAATGTCCACACTAAACTAAATGGGCTAGAAATGGTATAAATTCATTCAAAATAGATTGAAAAGAATTTATATTATTCTTACTTTGATATTTATGTCATCTACTAGGTACCTCTTAAAGTAATGGGTTTTTGTAGTGAAATCTCATATTCAACCTTGTTATAATTAAGTATTTGACAAACTACTACATTCAACTTGGTGGGTATTGTAAGTGCTTAAAAACAAATAGGTATACATGGAAATCATATCATGACTGGATAGCTCAACTCATGACCCTATGTGACATAAAATGAGAAAATAACCTTCAACTTTGTTTCTATGGTGGAAAGTGCCTAGTCACCCTTTCAAAGTCTCCTAGAAATCAACTTAGGTCAGCCCCAATATGTCTATAATTCATTTCCACACAATTTTTTTGATTTTTGCCTTATTTTATGTTTTCCCTTAAAGTCATTGATTCACCTTGCAAACACCATGGACACCTAAATGAACAACAACTAGTAATGGAGGCGGTTGCCTATTTTTGTAGTCCATTGTGTGATTTTTATCATGCAATTGTGCAATTGTATTTTAGCATTTTAAATCAACATGCTACTTAAGTGGATTATCCTTGAGGTTTGTTCCCTCCTATCTTTGGAATCATCAATGCAAAGATCTCCTACAAGTATACCTCATTTTCACCAAGGAAAGAGTCCACATTTTGTGTGAATTGGTCTAGCATCTAAGCCTAATTTGTGATTGCTTAAAATCTTCTAAGCTCCTAATTATAGTGCATCATACAAACTTTGTGCTTTTTCATCAGTGTTCACTTCATGCTTGTTTAGTTATCCTCTTTCACCATTGGGATGTGAGCCAAAAATTGAAGGCAACAAGGTTAACAAACAACTAGGTTACTAAGGACAACCAACACCAAATTTTCTCCATATCTTGGATAATCTTGATCCCTAGTATGTATTGTTTGCATATATTTGTTTTATAATTTTGAATTAGATTAGATCATTTCCTATATTATATTGACAGGGGTTTTAACAAGATAGATTGTTAATAGGATCTAGGATTCAAGCATAACTGTAATCTCCACTTCCTTTTATAGATCACTGTGTTAACTTAGGAAAATTACATTTATATTATTATTTTGGAAGCATAAGTCAAAGTTATCTTTGAAAAGATGTTCTTCCTATTCTACTTCTTAGGTTCTAGGATGATATCAAATTAGTGAAAAAGCTTCAAAGCAAGTAGAAAATAATAGCCTTAAAACTCCCTTCTTTATCAAACAAAGACAATTTCATTTTAGTCTTACATCATTGATTTAGGAAAAGATAGTTAAACATTCATACTCTCTCTCATACTAGAAAACTTTGGTGATTATATATTTGTGAAAAAGAAGTTCATTCATCATTTATCTTGTTGATTTATTTAAAAGAGGAAAAAATTATTGATTTTTACATTCATTTCTTGACTATTTCAACACATTAAAATATTTTTTTGATTTATTGTTTTATATTTAGTTTATTCAAAGCATTATTCATCAAAAAGAGAAGGAAAAATACAAAAAGAGAACCTAGATCTTGTATTTTCACTAGATTTATATTGATTAATTAGTTGCATTTAAGATAGTCAAAAGATTAGAAAAACTTATAGGATTCAATGAGAATCCAAACATAAGCCTTGATTTAGGTGAATGAAGAGAGTTACAAAAAAGCTAGATGCAAACTTTAAATTATGTAGAATGCAAATATCAATTAGAGTCCGATGTTGAGGATATAAAGATCCATTAATTGCAAAGGATTGCATACAAATATATAGGCCTCTAAGATTATCAATCAAATAGATAATGTCTTGGAGTCACAAGTTTAACTCTCAATCACTCTCAATTAGGGGTGAGTTAACATAGTCTAACTGCCAATCTAACTAAGAAAAAGGTGGCTTTAACTAATTGTGAAGAATACACATATTAACTAGAATCCACTATCGAGGATGAAAAGATTCATTGATTGCAATGCACACAAATAATAGGCCTTTAGATGTATAGTTCAAGGAGATCATGTCCAAAGGTCATGAGCTTAACTCTCAATCACTCCCAATTAAGAGGTATGTTAACTTAGTCTAATTATCAGTCTAATTAAGACAAAGGTGGCCTTGATTATGTTGGCAGTGGCAGTGTTTGTCATTGATGTTAAAGATGCCAATGTTGGTGTAGAGGAATCTGAGGAGCCATGGTATCATATGCAAAGGAGAAACTCATCAGATTTCATGATGGTTTGTTGGTATTGATACAAAGGTTGATGTGAAACTTGGGCCCATTTTTGTCAAAGGTGAATGGTGTATGATGTATAGTTCATTGGCGTCAAAATGGGGTCATAAGCAAAGGAACTTGCTCATTCAATTCTTGGTATTGCAGTGAGTTGTTTCATTCTTCATGGTGATTGATGCAAGATTTGTAAAGGTTCTAAATCCTAATGCACATTCTTCATCTTGAAGCTTATTTTTCTTGACAAATATCAGTGGCATGATATTTTGCATCAAAGCTCATTTCAAGGTTGATTTGCAGAGACCTAAGATCAATCATAGAGGCTCAAGTTTATTGGAATTGTTTAGGGTTTATCTATTGTTGACATTTTGATTCTAAAACCCTAAATGGAAGACTTTGTACAAAGTTTATAACAAAGTTACTTTATGTTATATTCTTTTAAATTAGAAGGTCGAGAGTTACTTAAGAGATGACATTTAAGGTTTTAAAACCATTGATCAATCAACCCTTCCTTATAGTGTAACTGGCCGAGAAAATTATGAACCTAACTTATATCGATTGAATGAAGATCAAGGGCTATGGTTTAAAGTTGACAATGGTGGGAGTATGAGATCAAAGGTTCATATTTAAACATTTGAACGGTTTTTTTGTGAAGTTTAAGCTTTGAAAGGAGTCTAACAATCACTATATTCAACTTTGTTATGTAATTGGTTAAAGAGGAAAAGATCAATGGTTACCTTGATGGTGTCAAACTAGAGATCAACGAACCAGAAATGAAGTTTGTTTGAATTCCAACGAGTAGGTGTGGAATAGATGTCAGGGCATAGTGAAAGGCTTGAGAGAAGATTGATATTATGTTTCGAGAATGATAGAATACATAGAAAGGAAGTGTTAAGAGACTGTAATGATGCTTGCACAGATTAGTCATTTGATTTCATTCCTTTCATGGTGAGTATGGTTTTGATGTGAAAAAGTATGATATGAATAAGGTCATAGGTGAATGGAGGTGTGTGAGTTTGAGTAAGGAATGTTCATGTGTCTGAAATTGATCTATGTAGTAGGAATCCACTACTTTTGTAATGTTCATGTGTTTGAAGTTGGGATATGTAATAGGGTCACTATTTTGCATTATATCTTTTGCTTTTAATCATTCAAACAGTGTAACAGTCACAATGTATGCACATATTCAATGAACTCTTAGTCACATATGTCAGTATGAAGGTCATTCATGGATTCAAGATCATTGTTTATTATTCATATCATTGTGTTTGTTGAAGGGGAATCTTGCTAAGAGATCTTTATTCATGTATGCAAGGAGAATTACATGTTGAGTATCTATATGTGAAGATTTTGATGAATCAATGTTGTGGTTTTGGTGTGAAAAAAATATAGACTGGTATAACAGTATTCCATTCTTGTATTCAAGGGTATGTTGCTTTTATGATCAAAGCATGATGATTTCCAGTGGAGTTAGTGAGTTTTCAGAACTGTGGTTTTCAGATTGTTGATATAATGCTATGGTAAGTGTGAAAAAGTGAGGTGAAGTTTTGATAAAGCAGTGATTTGTATGGAAACAGAGTAACCCTTTGATTTTTGCTAATTTCTCCCGAGGCATGATGGTTTGCCAGTGAGGCATATTGGCTTTGCCAATGAGGCAGATTGAGTAGCCACTGATGCTTGTTGTTTAGCCAGTGAGGCACACAACTTGTAACTTGTAAGGTTTTAGCCATTGAGGCTTGTTGTTTAGCCAATGAGGCACACAACTTGTAACCTATAAGGTTTTGGCCAGTGAGGTCTAATGAAACTTATTTTCAGAGTGGTTTTTCACCCTCTTAGGGTTTTCCACTCATAAGACTTGTGTTATGTCTTCTCTTGGTGGTTTGTCATATTGTGCTTGATTGATCATCTTTGTTCAAGTATTATATTCTAATTTGCATACCATTGTGACTCCCTCAACATTCAATATGCACAACTCATATTCCTTCTTATTTGATTTTTTGTTCCTCATGGTGTACTCAACATTTATGACCCAATAAATAGGCTTTGATCCTAGAATTTATGACCCACCATATACATAAATTGAAAAAACCATTAATTGATAGACTAGGAGTAGGAATTATATATGCATTTTGTTAATGATTTAATGCTATAGACTAGGGAACCATCTTAAGAAAACCTAAACAATTAAATCATCAAAGAATCATGTCCAATATGTCTTTACCTTTACGTTGTGATTTGTGTAATGTTATATGAAATTATCTTAAGGGATTATAATAATGCCATTTATTGTTGCATGCGCAAGGTGTTATATTATCTTAATAGAGGTAGTATGCAACTAGTTTTTCTTGACCTAGTTACATATATAGGGTTCAAGTGTACATTGGGTGTAGATGTTGATTTTTACTATCGTGTTAAATTTTATTTGATGTTAAAATTATTTAGGATTCCTTTGGGAATTCCCTCTCGAATTTAGTTGAGCCCAAAGTTGAAGAAGGTCTACCTACCTTAGCAATTATGTTGAAAACAAGGTGAAGCAAAGCTGCAATAATAACTAATGAATGTGTTTGCAAATCTGGAAATTAGATTACCAAATAAGATTATGTGTGATTGTACATTCAATACTATTGTGAAAATTAGAAAACCATAAGAGACATCATATTTACATGGAGAAACCCTTTCGAGAAAAAACTCCATATAGGAAAGAGGGAAAATATATTATTAATCTTCAATGAAGAAATACACAATGATGCACTTCACTAATATTCTCTGGTCAAATCGACAACACCTTGTTAGCTACAAAAACTTAACATAAAACCCCCATCTCATGGCTCCAATTTATAGAAACTTGTGAGAGGGAAAATCATACGTGGTAACCCAAACAAGAGGTAAGAAACCACTTGCAAAAACCAACACCTATGATAATGGGCAGCCAATAGACATAATATAACATTAATTCTCTTCACATGGCTCCAACATGGGTGCACCCATATCTAATCAAAACCTTGCCTTTTTGGATTCTTCATAACTCCTCGATGACTCTTTCAATCACACAATAGGACAACCTTTCACCTTCCAACTTCTTGGGTGTCCAACACATTACTGTTCACATTCCAAAAATTGGACGCCTAGAAAGAATTTTTTCCCATTTTTCCTTATAACCATCACTGACATGTGTTCACCTCTTCAAAATGCAATTACAATTTATCAATATTCAATGTTTTTCATCTCATATCCCTTAGAACACTTCGTGAATGACATATGAATGCAAGGTTAATGTCACCTTTTCTAACAAATTGGTCTAAAGTTGCTCTTCCTAGTCATGAGGTTGAGTTTGCCTCGAGTTTGACACCCTCAACACTTAGGAAGAGGCCTGCCTTTAGGGATTTAGGGAATTACAATTCTGAGAAAAAATACACCTTACACATTATCATAGTTACAATTAGCAACTCCTATGATGACTGTGTGATGATTACAAATTGCCAAATTGCCAAATTGCAAACTACAAGTGACAACTTATACAACTCCAAGTGGGAGCACTAAAATATGTGGGTGCATGATAAATAAATACAATTAAATAATTTAGTATGAACATTAGAAATACAAGGTTGAGATACCTTTTTCCAACATTCTCTCATTTATCAAATACCTTTCAAGACCAAGGGTATAAATATGTTGCACTAGCTGAACTTCACTATTCTCACATGCTTCATAGTAGCATTTGCATCATCCATCTTTTAACCTATAGCAACACTATCACTTGGTTGTAAATATTTATAGCAACACTACTACTAGGCTCTAGCCCAATAGATGATCACAAACACGAAAGTCCAAGCTCATTCAAAATAGGATCGGGTATATGCCATATACCCACATCAATAGCTAAAAGAATGACCACAACTAGTCAATGATATCCAACCATCCACACCAAAAATAAGATAAACACACTTGTTGTTAGACATCATACTATCCACATATCTAGATGAATATGCTAACTCAAGTCCTTGTATATCCAATGTCCTGCTCAAGGTTCATCTTCCCTAGTAACAAACACACACGTGAAAAAAGAAACCTGCAATACCATAGTCTAATGAAACTTGTGCAACATAAAAACAAATACCTCCCTAGAACTCCCACAAAGGGGGCAATGTTTGTTCTAGTGTTGACCATAGCATCCAAAAATATACCAACAATACTCAAACAAAAGTATGGCTCATAATCTCTTAAACCATCAATGCTGAAGAAATACAAAATGATATGCAAAACTACAATCAAACTACTACAAAATAGAGCATCCTTCCTCAAAAAATTTATACTCACTCTCTCTGCACCCCTAATCTTTGTATCACTCCTAAGTTCTCCACATTAGAAATGATAGAGATTGAAGAGTTCACATACAATTACTAAAAAATATTGAAGTACAATAGCAATAAATGACCACAAACACAATGATCACAATAGTTCCACCCAAACCTCAACTCTAATGCCATATTAATATGAACCTATAGAAATAAAAACTAGGCCATAGTGATAAAAATTATAAATAATACCACATAACATATCCTTCTACCAATACCAACACATAGTTTATCTGTGACAATTTAGATATCCTTCCCAAAACCTCATATATAAAAATTCTCAACATGCTACCATTTAGCCCAAAGATCAAACACAACATCAATAAATCAATGAAATAACAAGGAATGCAAGCCTCTCAACCAAAGGAAGATCAAAGTAATAACCATTCCCATCACTAGGGAATATGCCTAATACAATCCCTTGTATTCCTCAAAAACTGTCTTTGTGAACAAACTCATGCTTATGAGAAAAGAAAAAGAAAATGACACCATATCATGTAGTCCTTAAATTATCTCTCCAAATAGATATCAACAATTGAAGACTCGTTCCCATGAGAAAATAAAGCACAAAAAATAGAATGCATTTGAGTATTAGGTGGGCAATATCTCACAGATAATTTTTTGCGAAGTGAACCGAGAGTGAGGAATGAAATTACTTTATCAATGAAAAATTTCTTCATCAAGTCCATGTTGAACTCACATCTAGCTTTAGGTGAAGGCTTCTTGGCCTTTCTATTGGAACCTCAACAAAAGTCATCAATCCAACACATGAAATCCAAATGTTAGAGATCTCTAACCTCACCCAAGTATCTCTAGCATCAACAAGCACTTAACTAACCATCCCATGCCAATTGAACTCCAACTACATCACAACAATATTTAGAAGTTGCTAAAGCAAAATGATTGTTGCACTTATTACATGAAGACTACCTCAAGTCATTGACAAAGCTCCCTTTGAATGATTAGTAAAGAAACGAGGAACTCTTCATAATTTGATGATTTACATCTTCCTCATAGAAGATCATTTGTCTAATAGATAGGTCTACTCTGAAGAGCACTCATATCATGACAAGACTGCTTAAGGAAAAATATCTAGAGTCATCCATGGAACAATATCACATTGCTACCAAAGCTCCCACTAAAAGTGAACCATATCTACCATGACATTGTAATAAACATCTCGTAACTAAAGATCATTGGTGGCCCTCACACGATCAAATAGCTCAACTACAATACTAGAAGCTCCCAGTAAATGAGAATCTAGAACCTCTCATGATAGAAAATTCCACTACTGTAGGCTCCCAAAGAACATGCTTAGGGAACCAAACTACACATTTGAGTGCTACAAGTCCTTAAGTCTCTTTGCTACAATTAGCTACCATGATGTTGAAAGCGACCCTCAATTCTATAGATAACCACCATGATACTACAACTGACCCTCACCATGTTGTACGTAACCACCATGATGCTACAAGTAATCATCATGATGCTGCAAGTGACCCCCACTATGCCTTAAACAACCACCATGATGTTGTAGGTGACCTTCACAGTGCTTGTAGGTAACCACTATGATACTACAAGTGCAACAGACATCCATTTTCTATCTAATCTACTAAACATATCAATGCCCCATGATGGAAAAAAGGCCAAGAAACTTGAATATACAAATCTATGACATCCAAATGATCTATAACACAAGTTTGTTACACATAAGACACATCAACATTATAAAGATCTATGGGTGGGTATAGATTGTTGAACACCCAGAATATTGAGAGGGGTGGTGAATCAATATTCTACTAAACAATTCAGCTATAAACCATCCAAATATTAAAGCACATCACAACAATTGTAAGTAAAGATATGAAAGAGATCATAACACCACACATCACATAAACACTTGGATTTTTACGTGGAAAACCCAAAATGGGAAAAACCATGGTGAGGATTAGTTCACAATATGTTGTAACCAATCATAAGATATTATAGGGGCACATTGCCAAGACGCACTGTCCTTGAAAGGCTCACAACCTGAAATGATTACAAAATGGAGTGTGGCTCACTACCAAAAATTGAATTGATGGAGTGCACCTTTCATGTGCTGAATATAGTTCCAATTAAGCTAAAAAAGGAACAAAAATTATGTTGGTTTGCAATTGCTCTACATTGCAATTTTTCCTTGATACAAATCTATGGCATCCAAATGGTCTATAACACAAGCTATAAAGATCAATGGGTGGGTATAGATAACCCACATGCATCTGAGTTATCTATGCAATCTATGGGTATATACAACCCACAAAAAACACTATTCAAGTCATAGATCTCATAGCACAACATGGATCAATTTAGGAATGTAGACCAAAACATAAACAAACTCAACTTTACATTAGCAATAAGTAGAACAAAGATCATGTAGATTATTCCATGACACCAACATCAAATCCAAAACCCAAATCCAAAATTTCTCAAATCCACAACATGGAACAACCACAACTTAGGTTCAAGGACCACATCACTCATGCATCAAGAAAGATACAACCAACATCCTCAGTTCATGAATGAAGTACATGCACACAAATTTTTAACTATTACCATTCAAAAAGCCTTGAATAATAGTTTATTTGTAGATCTACAAAACCACCTATTTCCATTAACATGTAAAAACATACATACAAATGTGAACCCATTAACATATATAAAACACCCAAAAATCTAAAACCATCATATATATTCCAAATGTTATACTATCACAAAGTTACAATCCATAGATCCAAAACACCATACAACATGCACCTAATTAAAACACACATGCAACACCATGGTACATGTGTATCCATCAATGCAAGCCTAGCACAACATAGATCTACAACATTCATCTACATGCAAGCTACATGCAAGAATGTGCAAGCACCTAAAAGTCTCAACCAAGGCCCATGCAACCACATGTAAAAAAATACAACCCAAAAATCAACCATGCAATTAGAGCAGCTATTTAATCAATGCTCTTTCATGTAATTAGGGGCTAAAACCAAGCACCCCCTCTCACTCTAAACCCCATGATACTAGACTAAATTCCCACACTACCAAATAGGATTCACAAGTCAAGAATATGCAACATGCAACCACATGACCAACTCCATGTTCCTCTATCTTGTTTATTTTGCATGTGCTTACTATGACTATTTTAGTGAAAAGCATGATCAACTGCTAAACTTCCACTTGAACAAGGACTAGGATCACAAGGAAGGTGAACCTTCCTACAACCAAAATAATGGATTTGGTACCAAATGAAAGGAAAATGAACACATGTGCATTTCTAGTACCATAATATTTACATCCTAATATAAGCTTGATACAAGTGCACATGAAGTTATGCCCATAAAGCATAAATGAGACAAACATTTCCTACGCTAATTAGCCCTATGAGGAAAGACTTGTAGATAACAAATATTAAAAAAATTTAGTAGCATATATATAAACACTTAGAAACAAGAACATGACAAGAACAACATAAAAGAAGAGTGACACATATATACCTTGTGAAAATCCTTGTAGGAAAAATACAACCCCCAAAGCACCAAACCAATGTATTCGAGTAATAATAGTCACAATTCACTATCAAGCTCAGAGCCTTAAGATGAAGATGAACACCTTGCTCCTCTAGAGAAAATATGGCAACATAACCCTACAATAATGTCTCATCTCTCTCATCTCAAGAATCCAATATTTAGCTAAGACCATAACTAGAATCCACAAATGGTTTCTACAACCATGTGCTAAAAGTGGCACACAAACCCCCATGAAAATCTTAATGTCTAAATAAAGGCAAGTTAATTAAAACAATCGAAAACTTCCTCTTCCAACTCAAGATCTCCACTTTTGTCTTATAAGCCTTTTTGGTAATATGCTCATGAGATCTAAATATATTCCTTGATCTTCTCCAAATCCACACTTAACTCTGCCTTTTCATGCTATTTCTAATTTAGCAACTCTTACACACCTTACAAGTTGTCATGGTTATATTTAGCAACTCCCAAGACAACTAAGTTATAATTACAAAGTACAAGGGACAACTAATGACACTCTAATAGAGAGCACCCAAATATGTGGTTGAACAATAAATAAATACAATTAAATAATTAAATATGAACATTCAAAATTCAAGGTGGAGACACTTTTTTCCAATAGGTGGAACCTACTAATGTCAATTAAAAGTTGATGAAGTAGAGGTGGCACTTGTTTACCTTAAGGTGTGTACATGTCATTATTAGCTACTTAGACGAGGAAAATTAATTATTCCTAATATCCTAAGTAAAATTATTCAATAGTCACAATATCACGTGCTTGGGATAGAGACATATCCAAGGTGAAGTAAATATTACACCATTGAAACTCCAAAAGCATCATTTAACCTAGTTTTATTCATTCTATTTAAAATAAACAAAAACATATAAAATGTGAGCATTTAAGCATCAATTCAAATTTTTGCAAGCGTCCATGTTTAAAACTTTGCATAATAAACATTACAACCCTCAAATTTGAAATTGAAATTATTTATTTTAATTTAATCAAACAATAACTCAAAATATTAAATTGGACACATCAAGAGGATTTTGATATTTATGTGCTTATGTGTCCTAGGTTGAGGTTGGATTTGATAAAGGAATCGTAGGAGACTTGAGGGAAATCGTACTTGCTCCAATTGTTATCATCAAAGAAGAAACTATTCTTGAGGTTGTTTAACAAGGAAACACTTGTCTACAATATCCTAACAATTAGCTTGAAGCACTGTAACATCAAACAAAGATAAATAGTAAGACCTTAAATGTATATTGACACCACCTTGATGCTTTAAAAAATATGTCACCCTCTTCAAAACATACTTCAACTAAATGCTCAATAAATTTTATCCTTAAAGGATCATATTAAACACTTCACACATTGCATTAGTCATTATTCCATGAACTACTAAGTCTCCCCAAGGAAGCCTTTACCTCAAATCATTTACCTACTGCTTGCGAAGAGGAAAATTCCAACAACAAGCCCCATAATGACATCATTCACACTTCTTGCATATGAAGAAGGAAGTCCACCTCACTCATCAACACTTAATCAACTCTTGTCATGCATGCAACAATAAATTACCTATTCATCCTATCAACATGAATAATCCTTTGTGAGCTAATTTTAGAGCATACATCTACAAGTACTTTAATGGATTCAAAATATAAAATATATATTTTAGGTTCGTGTTGTTAGGATTTACCTGCAGGAATGAGGAATTAAATTAACAATTAATTGCAAATTTTAATTACAACAAAACAAAGAAATATAAATTATACAAAGGGAATATACAACAAAAATTTAGTGTGGTTCACCCTTATCTAGGCTACATCCACAAATAACAACAGTCCAATATTATTCAAATTTATAACGATACAAACTACAAAACACATGCAACAAACTTGTTACAATGTGCAACATAAAATGCACTCCAAATTCCTCACAAATTTTATTGCCTAAATTTCACGCACTTTGCTATATGCCCCACACACAAAATCGTGACTCTCTGCCACTTCAACTCATGCCTTGCTACAAGCTCTTCACAAAAACACGACTCTTCCAATTCCACACAACAAGAAGACTTCAAACAAAATTTTGATTATTTATGTTTCAATCTGCAACAAATAAAACTCATTTTCCAAGTAAATTACAAGTTGTTTTCTTTTGTTAACCAAATTACATTGGGAATTGATAATAAATTTCCTTTAATAAAAATGGTGAATTTTTGCTTCAAGGGTGTTGTCCCTAGACCCCCACTGTGGGTTCTGCCCAGGCCCCTGTCAGGGGTGGTCCCCTCGAACCCCGCTGGAGGGGCTCTACCCCCTACACTCCCCCATTAATTAATTTGGGGGCAAAATGTGTAGAGAAAAGTGGCCAAAATATTAACACCAAAGGCTGATCAACTTCCATAGACCAACAAGTGTAGGGAAATAGATTGAAGATTTGGGAGTTAAGATATTAACTGTAAATGATAAATTAAAAGAGATTAGAATGGTTTAGCTCTTTTGTTAATTTGTTGAAAGTGATAATGAATATTTTGATGTACATTGTGATTGATGATTAAAATAAGAAAAATGGGATTGGATCTACACTCCTCAAATTTTGATGAACCTACATGATAGTTCTAGCTTGCTCTAAGACTAGGTTGTATTTGTAGTTTAGTCCACAAAGTAAATTGTGGTGCAATCCCTTCTAAGTGACAAGATTGTACCTACATTTTAGTCGTGGTGAGGGAATATTGTAGATAATGATTGATTTGGAGCATTGGGATTAAGAGTGGTTGGTTAGCTAATAGGGTTAGGGTAGGGACCATTTTTTGTATAAAACATGACAAATTGAACAATGTAACAATATCAAAATTCTTTGTAGAATAATTTTTATCCCTTATAATTAAATAGCATCTAAGTCTCAAATTTATTATATATTATAAAATTTTATCAAACGATTTATTTATATAATTAACATTATAATTTATGTGTTATGCAATTTAACTATTGATGAAATTAATTTTTAAAAAAACACCAAATTTTTTAATAAAAAATTAACACTATTTAAAAAAGCTTGAAGTTGAAATCTCAAATGAAATTAGAAATATAAATTTTGTCAATTTTATTATAAATACAAATATGAAACTCTAAGTATAGGGTGTAATTATATTTATATAAATTAACAAATATACAGTAAAAATATAAAATATTGCTACTTCAACTTGACACTATATGAATGTTAATTAAAATTCAAATAAGATTAAGCACCATATAAACTTAAAATATTTTTCATTAAGAATAATTTTATAAAAAAGGAGCATTTATAAATTGTAATTATTAAAACATAATACATCTAACATAATTAAATATAGAATAAAATACAAATATAATTAAACATAACACATATGATAATGGGTTGATAGCAATACAAGTGACACGTGGTGTTGGGAAGTGGATGAGTTGGAAGGTGGTAGATTTTCTTTCACAGTTGGATCTCATCAACTCTCTCACATGCTTGAAGGGACAATGACATTTATTATATGGTAGGCTCTTGGTAGGTTTGGATTAGACTATCATTAATCTCCTAGGTGTGAAATGTAATAAAACAACTTGCAAAATAGCATGTCACTTTGAGGGGGAAACCTCCTAAACCACTTCTAAGGGAATACCTTCAATAATCTTCAATAAGAATATGATACTCAATATGATGATAATAATTAACTTTTACCTCATCTATATACCATGTGCTTATGCCTTAGGTTAACTTTTACCTCATCTATATACCATGTGCTTATGCCTTAGATGCTACCTAGGCTAACTTAAATACCTATATAAGACTATATTAATGATTATATAACTTAATTAAGAGTTAAAATAGCCACAAGTTGACTACTCATAACTCTATGTACACTATATGATTATGGGTGTAGCATGCCCCCTCTTCACACAAGCATTGTCCTTGACATTGATCAATTGTGGATACTTCTGCATAAAATATTGATCCTCCCATGTCATAACTTCCATTTCATGAGGTACTCTATGATAGTCCTAGTCCTAAGCTTCTTCATGTATATCGAGAAAATTAACTCAAGCTTGAAGATGAGGTACTCGGTTATGCCATGTGCCTTTTTCTTGTTCTCTTTAAGAATAAGGGGTACCTCTTGCTAGTGTTGAATGTGTTTTTCTATTGCTCCAACTAGTGGGTGCCCCCTTAAGGAGGAGGTGATGGATGGTGGGTAGTGCCCTATTACTATTTGAATGACATGATCACAATCTACTTTGGGAGGCAATCCTTGTGACACATCTCCAACAGCTACTAAGTACACATCTATAGTTGCTTATGGATTTACTAATATAGAAACTTTTTACTCTTCTTATTCTTCTTATGTTTCCTTTTCATCTCCTTCTTTGTCATCATCATCGTTTTTTTTTTTTTGGTCTTCCTCTTCTTTTTCTCCTTCTCCTTCTCCTCCTTCTTCTCCTTGCATATACATCAATAGTGACAAGCTCTAGCATCTCATTTGAGTGCTACATTTGGATCAAGATCAACTTGTCTAGATGATCCACCTTCATTGCTTGAAACATCAAGTTGTGAGAATGATATGTATTGGAATGATTCTTGGATACATGTCATTGCCCTTTCACACTATCCATTCATGCAAACTTGATTCTAGCTAATTCTCCTTTTAACTTTTTATATCTTTACCTATAAAATAAAGATATTATCTTAATTATATTTTTAAACTTATAGTTATTTTAAGAGTATTATATATATCATATTTACCAAAGTATATAGTTATTCATTAAAAATATTTTATTCAATTAGATAAAATAATTATGTACACAAATACAATAATTTTATAGGTTTACTTTTCTATGCTTGTCACCTATTTTGTTTTGTTTTGTATTTTTTTTTAATTTTTATATGTTAGCTCTTCAATCATTTTTGTTAACACACTTACAACATTGCACTCCATTCCTTGCTATCATTGTAATTATACCTCTTGGCAAAATAATTTTATTTACTTATAAGCTTTATTATTAATTAGAGAGTAGCTTTAATATTAATATTCTATTATAAAAAAACAAATTAATCATCATTTTTTTTTATTGAATTCAATTTAAATGTCAAAAAAAATTAATTATTAAATTTTTACTTATAAAATATTTTTTTATACATATAACAAATTCAATGTTATTTTTTAATCCTTAATAACAAAATATTAATAAATTATAAAATATAATCTTTAAAATTAAAACACATTTTTTAAATTTGTTTTATCCATTAGGTATATTAGATGTATCGTAATCTATCCCGCATGATAAGACAAGTCTTCCACAGCTCCGAGATTATAGGGAGAACATGGTCTTAGCATTTGAGCCCTAAGTTACGCATTTCTATATTTAGCAAATTATCTCGGAGTTATGTACGACTTATTACGCTGACATAGACAACATTTGCGGTCACAAAATAGAAAGTTTGACCACACGAACTAGCTAGTTCAGAAACGCCGACTTGCTGGAAATTTCAACACGTCTTGTTAGATTTGTCCTCCTTTTTTTTCTTGGTTGTCCTCGTTGATTCCCTCGAACTTTCGAACAAGGCTTCCAAGGCTTCGGAGAGAACATCTTTTAACCGACTAATTAGATTTTCAGTTTGGAGCTTGATCCGAACGCTCTTGGGGCAAAAACACAAAAAAAATTGTCTTAAAATCGTATTAATCCCAAATACTGTGGACAAACCGATATGAAACAGTGAAACATCGCTTTCTTGTTGCCATTTCGAAGTTATCTTGTATTAAGAGTGGTGGGTTAGCTAATAGGGTTAGGGTAGGGACCTTTTTCTTTTTCTTTTTTATAAAACACTACAGATTGATCACTGTAACAATATCAATTTTTTTAAAAATATTTATTTTATCTCTTATAATTAAATAGCACTCAAATTTATTATATAATATAATATTTTATCAAACAATTTATTTATATATAGGAAAAATATAAAATATTGCTACTTCAACTTGACACTATATGAATGTTAATATAAAATTCAAATAAGATTACGCACCATATAAACTTAAAATATTTTTCATTAAGAATGATTTTATGAAAAAAGATGAGCATTTAGAAACCGTAAGTTATAAAAAAATACATCTAACATAAATAAATATAGAATAAAATACAAATATAAATAAATATAACATATATGATAATGGGTTGATAGCAATACAAGTGACATGTGGTGTTGGGAAGTGGATGAACTCGAAGGTGGTAGATTTTCTTTCATAATTGGATCTCATCAACTCTTTCACATGCTTGAAGGGACAATTTTATGGTATGAGAGGCTCTTGATAGATTTGGATTAGACTATCATTAATCCCCTAGGTATAAATGTGTTAAAACAACTTGCAAAATAGAAAAATATAATAAGAAATATGCTATAAATACTTGATAATAATGTCACTCTAAGGGGGCAACCTCCTAACCACTTCTAAGGGAATACCTTCAATAGTCTTCAATAAGAATATGATACTCAATATGATGATAATAATTAACATTTATCTCCTTTATATAGCATACTTATGCCTTAGATGCTACCTAAGCCAACTTAAATACCTATATAAGACTATATTAATGATTATATAACTTAATTAAGTGTTAAGGTAGCCACAAGTTGACTATACATAACCCTATGCACATTGTATGATTAAGGGTGTAGCATGCTTCCTCTTCACATAAGCATTGTCTTTGGCATTGATCAATTATGAATGCTTCTACATAAAATCTTTATCTTCCCATTTCATAACTTTGACATGCATATACTTCCATTTTATGAGGTATTCTATGATAGTCCTAGTCTTAAGCTTCTTCATGTATGTCCAAAAACTTAACTCAAGCTTGAAGATGAGGTACTTAGTGATGACATGTGTCTTTGTCTTGTTCTCTTTGAGAATAAAGGGTGTCGCTTGCTAGTGTTGAATGTGTTTTTCTATTGCTCCAACTAGTGGGTGGCCCCTTAAGGAGGAGGTGATGGATGGTGGGTAGTGCTTTGTTACTATTTGAATGGCATGATCACAATCTACTTTGGGAGGCAATCCTTGTGACACATCCCCAACAACCATTAAGTACACATCTATAGTTGCCTATGGTTTTGCTAGTATAGAAACTTTTTACTCTTCTTATTCTTCTTATGTTTATTTTTCTTCTCCTTCTTCTTCTTTGTCATCATCATCTTTTTTTCTTCTTTTTTTTGTCTTCCTCTTCTTCTTCTCCTTCTTCTTCTTCTCATACTTTTCCTTGCATATCCATCAATAATAACAAGCTCTAGCATCTCATATGAGTGCTACATTTGGATCAAGATTAGCTTGTCTAGATGATCCACCTTGATTACTTGAAACATCAAGTTGCGAGAATGATATGTATTGGAATGATTCTTGGATACATGTCATTGCCCTTTCACACTAGCCATTCATGCAGACTTGATTCTAGCTAATTCTCCTTTTAACCTTTTTATATCTTTACTTGTAAAATAAAGATATCATCTTAATTATATTTTTAAACTTATAGCTATTTTAAGAGTATTATATGTATCTTATTTACCAAAGTACATAGTTATGTCATTAAAAATATTTTATTCAATTAGATAAAAAAAAATGTACACAAATACAATAATTTTATAGGTTTATTAAACTTTTCTATGCTTGATACCTATTTTGTTTTGTTTTGTATTTTTTTATTTTTATATGTTGGCTCTTAAATCATTTTTGTTACTACACTCACAACATTACACTTATCATTGTAAATATGCTTCTTAGTAAAATAATTTTATTTACTTATAGACTTTATTATTAATTAGAGAATAGCTTTATGTAATGTCCCCTTCTCGAGCATGATCTTTCCAGTGACCGTTGGCCTATTCCGGAGACCCGTAGGCTACTCGGAAGGTAAAATTAGGGTTTCTTGTTTTGAAGGATGCTCTTGCTCGAGGTTGGTTGATTCAATGGCGGATTCTTTCTGGGTTTTCAGAGAGCTTCGCATTGATATGTTCTTCTTGGCATTCAGAGCATCTTCAGGAATTTACTATTTTTAGTAAATTCTATTTCTGGCAGTGTTCCTGTTGGTTTCGGCATGGTTGACTTTCTACTTCAGACTGATCAGTTGGCTTGCTCATTTATGGCTTCGGGGCACAATTGGAGAGATAAGTCAAATTATTTAATTAAAGTCATGTTTTAATGTTATATTTTAACATTGACCCCCTTGGCCTAGCTCGTCACTTTAAGTTGTTTTAAAAGATGTCTTTATGGGTGGGCGCCTCATTGAAAGAAATTAATTATATTTCTTATAAAGTAAAGATTAACCCAAGCTCAAATTGGACGCCAATTTCAAGAAGGAAATAAAGTATTATTAAAAGTCAAAGTTTGCTTGGAAAAGTGGGACGCCTTCTATTGGAGGATTAGGGTTTGGTTCGAAAAGGAAGTTTAGGGTTTCGAGAAAGATCATCTGAAAATTATAAAAGGAGGCCATTGGTTATCATTGAGATTATCTTTTGTCTACAGGAATGTTATGCTGCCAGATTGGCTTTGGGATTGCTTCGAGGAATGAAGGCCTCCTAGCTTGGCTCTTCTTCTTGCTTGAAAGACAGCAACTAGTTGAGAGGTTTGAGTGTTATTGATTTGTCTTTTCAGTTATAGTTGGTTTCCTATCCTTCGTAGTTGAGTTTTATCATTTCCTGTCAATTCCAGAGTTGCTGGTCATGACTGCTGAATGTATATTTCTGCTCACAAGTCTCAAATCTTAAACATTCTCATTCTGGGTATTGTCTCATTGTGTTTCCCTGTTGGAGGCGCCCCTTCATGAATATTTGCAGATTTTAATACGAAGTTTATGATTTTATAATGCAAATTCGTCATTCCTTGAAGGCCGTACTTTCTGGAGTGCCTTGGGATTCGTGTCAGTAATTAATAACCATTTTTAGATGCCATTTCTTATTACTAAGTTAGGCGCCATCATTTTGAGGGTCTATTGCATCAGATTTGAGACAATTTGAGTGAGAGTTGAGGGAGTTTTGAGCTATTCATTGAATTTCTGTGTTGCTGGTTATTTATTTTAAGTGCAGGTCTGTCATAACCAGATTTAAGAAATCTGCATTTTCTTCCTTGGATCGGAGTTAAGAAATCATTAAAGGCTTTGTAAAAGGTTCCTTGTTGTTGCAACAATTTTGAAGAGCTCTAATATTGATCTTGCAGGGATTCATAATTATTGTAAGCTGGCAGTAGTACTGACAGCAGTTCTTTAATCCTGCTTTTTCATGATTTGTAACACTCATGCTTTACATACTGTAATTGCTTTGTAATATCTTACATCTCTGCCCTATGGTAGCTCCTTTCCCCCTCCGGGTTAGAAAGCACATTCTGGGTGTCGAGTTACTTCAGCATTCTAGCTTATTTCCCTTCAAAGCATTGTAATTCTTAGCACTCCGCCATATGGTCGCCTCAACTCCATACTGGATTGGGTAGCACATACTTGGTGTTGAGTTCCCTTTCAGTACTTGTAGTGGTAGAAGATCCTCTTACCATATGCTCGCCATCATCGGCGCCATTCTTGGTTAGAGTTCCTTCCAGTTCTGTTTTTGCATTCAGATCCTCTGACCAATGCTCACACCTTGCCCTCATCGGGATCCTGGTGTACATTCTGGTTAGAGTTGTTTCAATATCGTTCTGGTTTAGAGCTAACCCTAACGACTGTGGATTGCTCTGCTTGTTGCAATTGAAAATTTGAAAAAAATTGGCTCGGAATATTTCACTTTAATATTAATATTCTATTGTAAAAAAATTAATAATCAAATTTTTATATTGAGTTCAATTTAAATATCTATAAATTTTTTAAATTTTTTTTTTACTTATAAAATAATTTTTTAATGCATAAAAAAAATTAATATTATTTTTTAAAGATCGTTAACAACAAAATAATAATAAATTATAAAATATAATTTTAAAATTAAAACACATTTTTTAAATTTGTTTTATTAAACACACACTCTCTCTATATATATTATTGAAAGAACACATCCATTATATTAGATGTATCGTAATGTATACCGCATGTTACGACAAGTCTTACACAGCTCCAAGATTAGAGGGAGAACATGGTCTTAGGCTCTTAGCATTTGAGCCTTAAGTTACGCATTTCTATATTTAGCAAATTATTTTGGAGTTATGGACGACTTATTACGCTGACATAGACAACATTTGGGGTCACAAAATAGAAAGTTTGGCCACACGAACTAGCTAGCCTAGTTCAGAAACGACGACTCGGTGGAAATTTCAACGCTTCTTGTTTGCAGATTTGTCCTTTCTTTTTTCGGTTGTCCTCGTCGATTCCCTCGAACTTTCAAACAAGGCTTCCAATGCTTCGTAGAGGACATCATCACTGTTTCATATCGGTTTGTCCACAGTATTTGGGATTAATATTGTGGACAAACCGATATGAAACAGTGAAACATCGCTTTCTTGTTGCAATTTCGAAGCTTATCTTGTACATAGACAAGATGTTTCTGGGAATCATGTTAACGGGCATGCTATGCCTTTGACCTATATAAAAATGCCTTCGAACTATGGCGGAAAAAACAAACATTAAAATCGGAATATTGACTATTTAAATAATGCAGATATTTTTGGTTTTTAAGGTAAAAGGCATGTTTTGAGTTGCATCTATATAATGGCTTATTTAGCCCCATGCTTCCATTTTAAAAAGATACGCATTATATAGTAATCTGTGATGAAGTTGTGACTTGACTTACAATAGAAATGTCAACATTTGAATTTTGATGAATTTGTGGTTTAAAATGTAGTTGTTAATATTTCATCATGTATTTATATTAGTCATTTAGAAAGTCATAAATGCCATATTATTAAAAAATTATAAACAAAATATTATTCGTTCAAAATATCATTTTTCTTGATTAAAATATTGTAAGCAACAAAACTAAGTCAAAAGCTAATAATTTAAGTATCTTGCCTCCTCATTGAAGTTACAAACTTTAATAAGTTATTTCTTATCTCAAACTCTCCAATTTAAGAATGCTTAGAACTTCCTCTGAACTCAACCTTCGCCATCTCTAATTTCATTGGCCTCATGATCAATTTTTAACTTACTATATATTGCATACATCTTCCTTCCATGGATAATGTATTCAATATCAATACATGCATTCTAAATTTTCCAAAACTTTTCAAGCCAAAGAGATCATTGAATTTATATTGCCACGAGTCTTCACAAATATCGAAGTATTACAACACTAAATAAGATAGTTTAAACACCAATTAGTCATTTTTAGGAAAGGGGAATTGCTGAAGGTTTTTCATGCCTTGCAAAACACAATCTATTGAAGATCTCTCTCAACGCCTCATAGAACTATAGGCCTTAGATAGGTTGGTGATATAAAATTTAGGAATATTTTAATTCTTGATAACTCTAGCCAAAGCAATTTACAATATTCCATTGTTTGTTCTACATTATTCTAGTGATCTAATTAATAATCACCTTGTCGTCTATTAATTGCTTCAATTTTAGGTAATCCACAAGCTTATGTAAGTAGGTGTGCATACCCCAAACCACAAAAAATATCATCTCTCAAGCCTATACTTTAATAATATTTTCATAAGTTATATATAGCCTAACATCACATGGTGAAAAGAATAATATTATTATAATTTTCATTATTGAGTTTCACTTTTTACTTTGGGCATAACAATGGGCTCCTATATAGAAAAAGGGATTGAAAAGAATTTATAATTTTTCACAATCATGTAACTTGAAGCCTTGTATCCCACCAAAACAACATCAACATAAAAACGATCCCTCTAAACCAAATATTTGGAGACTTTAATCCTAGACATTAAATAGAGGACCAAAAAAGCCACACAAACCTTATTAACAAAGTAGGGCTCAACCCATACTCCCCTAGAATTTTTGTACCTTTATTTATGAAAATGAAACCTTAAAATTAAATCTCATGGCATCCACACACATAGACAATTGATGGTAGAAATACCCAACCCTAGAGTAAGAGAGACAAACACAAAATAAGTAACCCAAAATTAAAGGGAAAAAGAAAGAAACAATACACTTGACAAAAGAGAAGACCATGTGGTGTTATGAAATTATGATGAAGACAAAGGAAAATGAATAAAAAAGAGTGAAGTGGGTGAGGAATTCACCCAAAACTAGAAGATGTAGTGATCCCACTCCTCACCTTACAATATTTTGTAAGGAGAATGGTAGAATGAGAGAAAGGAGGGAGAGAAAAATAAGGGAAGGCCCTTGAAGTTGATATAGTCAAACAAGAGTTAGGGGATGAAATTAAGGAAAAATAGCCTTGCAAAGATAGAATGCAACCAAAGGAAAATCAAACTAACCTTTAATGAATCTAGTAAGAAGTTGTCATCTATTAGGAAAATTGAGATAAGTCAATTTTAATGGGGTAAATCAATGGGAAGATTAAGTTGTTAGGAAATTGAGATAAGGGGACCTTAATGGGACAAGGAACTGGAATGATTAAGTCACAAGGTGTCAACCATCTTAAAATTTAGATTACAAAATAATCAACCACTTAGTTTCCAATTCTTCTATTGTCCTTGAAGTGTATAATCTCATTTTCATCCTCTAAAATTATGCTCTTCAATATTCTTTTTTTTTTAGTGATTACATTTTTCATTGACCATAGATTTCATAATCACCTCATTGTTCATCAATTGCTTCAATTTGAGGCCATTGACAAGCTCATGCTAATTAGTGTGTACATCCCTCATTTAATAGTGGTAAATTATCATCTTTCAAACCTATCATTGGATAATTCTTTCACAATGCCATTTCACTTTTAAAAGTCTGGGGATTCTTTTTGCTAAAAATCTCTCCCCATTTTTCTTATCCTTACATTAATGTTTTTTATTAGTGTGGTCCTAGCTACATAGTTGTTAAACATAACAAGGTCAAAAAATAGTTTTATTGTAATTTATAGTGTTACCCATCACTTTCCATCGTGAGCATATTAATATGCCTCTATATAGTGATGCAAGAGCATCTCAAGACTCAATCCATTAACATCATCCACATCTAGTTACACTTTTAGGTTTTTGTGGTCTAGTATGAGGTAATCTATGCTCTTCAAATTCACATTTAGTTATTTTCCCTCCCAAATTTGGAATCCATCTTTGAGGTAATCCTTGGTGGACCCCAATTAACATTTCTTTTGAGGTTCATGATACTTAGTGGAAGTTGAATGGTCACAATTTACATGGGAACACTTTGGGATGTGAAGCACTTGCATGCGTAACCCCCTTTTGTATTCTATTATTAGTTTTTTGGGCTCTCATTTGAAGAGGAGTTACATTGGAGGGAGAACCTTTCATGTATGACCTTCTTGATGATGACTAGGTGAAGGTTATAATTCTCTTGACTTGTATTGGACCTTGTTGAATGGCACCATATTTATAAGGAGCTACTATTGCAAAGAGTTACAAGTTGAATCCTTGACTTCAAATTATAATGTCCCCTTCTAGCTAGCCTTCAGTTTGCAGCCAGATTAGCCTATCAGTTGGACCCTCGTAGTTTAATGGGATTGGATAGAGGGTCTATTGAGGCAGACACTTGATAAGTTGATGACATTTCCCTTCTCCAGAGCTTAGTTGGTTTAGGTTTAGCCTTCGTTTGGCTTAGTTTCACATACTATTTATAGTAAGTCTTTCAACCAGTGTTTCTATTTATAACAGGGCACCTGAATGTGATATGTTGGCAGTGTTTATTCCAGAATTCAGTTGGTTTGATGAAATAAGGAGTTTTGCCTAAGTTATAACGTTTGATTATTATTAAAGGTGACTTTAATAATAATTAATATTATAAAGTTATAATTGTACTTTATGTCTTAAGGGGCCATGAGACATTAAAAGGGGGCCAATTTAATTAATTACTTGGGGCGCTAATTTCAAGATTATATTTTATTATGGCTAAAGTACAAACTTTATAATATTTAAATGAGCAAAAAGGAAAATTAGGGATCAACCTTTTGAGAAGAGGATATAAGGAAGCCAAAGAAAGTTTGATTCATTCTATTGAGCATTTGATAATTGTCTTTCATGATTTCTTTGGCGATTGGAGGAGAGAAACCAAGGGTTTATGTGTTTACAGAGTTGTTTGACATTAGAGAACATTCATTCTTCATTGTTCATGCTTTATGAGGTTGTGCAACATCAGCTGAAGTTAGCCCATGAGATTTGGTTTCATCTAGAGACCAATATTGTGTAGATTGGAAAAATTATTCAAGGGTTCTCAAGCAAATTTCTTGTGAGAAGATCAAACATCATTAAGGTCACTCTTTACATTATTTATTTGGCATCCCAAGGTCGTACAACCTGCAGTTCTAGCTATACCAGCATCAAACCCTAGGTGTGTGAACTTGAAGCTTGAAACACCTTGTCTTTTTGGGGTATTTCCTCTTCATCATGGGTGGCTCCATTAATGAGAATGTTTGATAAAGTTTTTAAGGTGAAGTATTTGTTTGCAGCAAATAGAGCTTTTCATCAGTCATATTTATTGCTGGCAGCAACTCAGATTTCTGATATAATAATCTATCTTCATTTCCGGGTATGCCCTTTTTGTGTAAGAGACAAATAATATTATCTATTGAGAATAAAGATATCTTTTGCAACATTTTTCTTTGTAGTTGCTTTACCTTCTTGTTGAGCATTTTATTTCCAACATTGTGAATTCTATGCATTTGTCATTTTTTGCATTATCATATCAAAAACACAAAAAAGAAGAAGCAAAAACCAAGAAAACATAAACACATTTAGAAAACTTTCGTCAGAAGCACAGAGTTTCAATTTTGGAGAGAATTAGGGTTCTTACACAAACCTTGACCACCTTGGAAGAAATCTGCCATGTGTGGAGAGAAAAGGTTTTGGGAGTTAAATTATTATAAGTATAATCTTCTAATTGGGTGTCATACTTGGAGGAGTTGTAAAAAATGAGGGAGCTAAGGAAACAAAGGTGAGAGAGGCTCATCTTAGTTGGGAGAGACAAAGAATACATAACAACCTCTCACAATGTTAGGAATACATTGAGATCTATTAAATAGTTGAGATATGGAGGATGTTAATAGGATAGGAAATGGGAAGATTGCAACCAAAGTGTCAACCATCTCAACATCTAGATTAGACAAATAAACAATCACTCTATTTCCAATTCTTTTAATGTTATTAAAATTTACAGTCTTGATTTTATCCCCCAAAATTTGTTTTCTTCAATCTTTTTTCTTAATTTTCAATGGTTACATCCATCATTGAGCATGAATTTGGTGATTTTTTAGTCCACTTCCAAAATGATTTCACTCCATTTATATCCCTTTAGCAATTTGAAAACCTCTCAATCGTATCCTATCTTTAAAAATATATTAAAAGTGTGACTAAGAGATTTATAGAAAAAGAGGATAAATTTCCTAGATGATAATGTCATTCACATCAACATATAAGCGTTGCTTGAATTTCCTTGTGAGGTACCAACAAAATTAAATTTTAAACCATCGCTTATTTGGGTTTCTAAATGTTATTATGTTATTTTTCTATTACAACATGTCTCTTCATTAGGAAATTGAAATGTATATTTTTTGAATTATAAGTAAAAATATTAAAATTAAAAATTAAAGCAACATATATAATTTACCATTAGCACAAAAGAACCATGACTTAATGTTTGCATTTTTTTTATGAACCGCTACCAATGAGGGTAGCTCTCTTTATTTATTAATTATGTAGTCAGAGTTTGCATGCATTTTATAAACAAATTCAATTATATAAATAAGAATATACTAATTATTTTGAGAGGCATTTTATAGTGACAATAAGGAGTCTCATGACATGATTGTGTACATAAAAATATCTTAACTTAGATTTGATAGCACTTTACATGTCGAATAATTAATATTTAATAATAAAAATAATATTAATAATAAACATTATAGACATCTTAAATACATCTATTTAAAAATGTCAAGAAATGTATTTCATTCCATTTTATTTGCTTAAGAGTTATTTTATTTTATTTTTGAACTATTTTTTTTAGTACATGCATATATGGACACATTAATTTTAAATTTTTATTAAGAATTATTTTATTTTATCTATATATAGATAAAATTTATATAAATCATTTAAATCATGATCAAAATTTCAAAAAATTAAACCAAAACAAATTATTTACTTTAACTTTATATTGTATATGTAGCATGTGGAGAGCTTACGTAATAGTTATTATATTTTGTATATGAATATTCATTTTTAAATTTATCTAAAATAATTAATAGATTCACAAATACATAAATATGTAAAGATAAATAAAAGATGATATAGGCATTATTTATTTTAATATTTATTAGTATACTACCACTAACATAACCAACATAATATATTACAAATTTTAAAATAAAAATAAAATAATTAAAAATCCCCAAAATAATGAATGATGGATCTTTCAAAAAATAAAATAAACAAAATAGATTCAATTAAATTTGTCTTCATTTATAATAAATAAAACAATTTTTATGTAAATAAAAGAGTTTCAATTGTTTTTTATTATAGGAAAATAGGTTTTGAAGGGGCCCCAAAACCCTTTACAAGATAAACTGTTGCTTCATCATATAATAAAAAATAGAACAAGCAGCCAAAAAGCAACTAAAACCCAACACACAAATAGTCGGAGAAAAGCACATAAAACAAAACCCAACTAGAGATTATTAAGAATGTCTGCCGCTTCAAGATCACTATCAATGATTTTGTGACAGACATTCACGATTTCCACCACCTCTTCAAGAGGAATACCAACCTTTGCATTTAATTTGGTCTTGTTACAGGTTCTAACAAAAAACCCTGTATCACTAGTCATCTTTTATTATTATAATTAACATTCCAATTATTATTTTGGTATTTTTTAGATAAATATATTTAAGATACCTATACTAATAAAAATAGTGAAATATAATTATAACATTAAATGTTTAAGTATTATATTTTTTATTATTATAATTAACGTTCTAATATTAAAAATTTAAAAATTTAATAAACCTATTAAAACTTGAGAAACATTTAATTAAAAATCAAAAAAATTGAAAAACATTGTTATATTTTCTATAAAATTAATAATCTTTTAATTATATTTCAAATATTAAATTATTAGAGATAATAATGACAAAAATTTCAATATGCTTAAATTTATCTTTAAGACCTAATTTTATTAAAAAATAAATAAAGAAAAATAGATTGTCCCATAACACTTGTCAAAGATGACAACTTCATAACTTATTTGGTTAACCTGTCAACCAAATTTAGGGGTGGTTACCTAATCCCATCTTCCTCAATAATAAATTATAAATATAATTTTTTCATCAAATCCATGAGTTCCATTTCGACTGATTGTATCGTTTGGTCCTTGTTTCAATCCTTAAAAGCCACCTCAATAAATTTCTATTTCAATAAAATATTAAAAGATCTGTGTTTGAGCAATTATCCAAGGACATCTAGACACTCGTACAACCTACCAAACTTGAAAAGAAGTCATTGTACGTTTCAGAATTCCCATACCGCCGAGGGACAAACCCGCAAAAGTAGATCCAATAAAGGTATTGAATGGTCGAGGTCAACAACTAATCTACACTCGCTAGGATTTCTTGTTGCAATGTCAATATTTCCTCATAACATGAGTGCGTTGGAGACAGATAGAAAGAATCCAGAAACACCTAATAACAAATAATCTCAAAGTTAAAGCTACTGTTCCTTATGAAATCCTGCTAGCTGAGGCGGGAGCTTTTCCTTTGGAAGCTTCAGCGATAACCCGGTTGTTAAGTTATCTAAAAAAGGTTGAAAACATGGATAACCACCGGTGGCCCAAAACGGTTATGGAGGAGATTCTAGTCCGAAGAAAGAAAACATGGATGAAACAGAACATCAAGTGGCTGAACAAGTGGAACATCAAATTACATGAGTGTCCTGACACCAACAGTGAAATAAAAATCTATGTGAAGGAAAAATTCAGGACTGCCATGTGGTCAAATCAGATCGGACGAAAAAAAGCATATTACATCAAAGAGTTTAACCCAGCTAAGGAACATGGTGAAAAACCATATTTAGGTGCAACTATTAAAGGGAAAGCGAGGCTATTAATTGCTCAATTGAGAACGGGGTCCCACCATCTTAGATGTGAGACTGGTAGGTGGAAGACTCCTAAGGAAACTTGGGAAGAAAGAACGTGCTTATTTTGTAATAAGGGAGTGGTGGAAACGGAGTGGCACTTCGTCATGGAATGCACAGCGTACGAAAATATCCGTAATCAGTACTCAAGTATTTCAGATGTGGGCAATATGCAGCAGTTATTTGAGGAGGATAAGATAAATCAGACGGCTAGCCTCCTAGTCAAAATTAATAGCAGGAGATCTGATCTGGAGAAGAGTCTGGAGACAAACTAAGTTGTTGAGTGTCTCGGTCCCATAGGCTGTTTAGTCTCGTGGACGTCATTAAAATCTTTCATTTCATTCATCCTCATACGCGGGAGAGAATTGGTAAAATTGTTTTATTGTATGAAGGGTGTTTGCGCAATAAAAGTAGTAAGTCAACACGGGGCATTTTGTATGGTGAATGTCTGTTCCGGGGCTCGACCGACACTAGAATATGATTCCTTAAATGTACGTCTCCTACTAGTTTTGGGAATTCCTTTGTAATGTGTGAAGTTTAACCCCCAACAAAAAGTCAGTAGACTATGACGTTACAAATAACGTGATATAACTTCAATAGCTTTTGTACGTGTTAAAATTTCACAATATTCTGTGAATTGGAGATAGTCGTCTTCTTTTTAATATCATGAGTGTGGTGTCTTACCTATACCTCTTTCTTTCCTTGTCACTTTTATTATTATGTATTATGGGTTCACTAACACTCTTGTCATCAATTAACTCATTACCCTTGCTGAATTTTGTTTTTGGCTCGATGTAAATCTCACCATTACTCTTATGTACCTATTTGATTAGGTGTTATGAGTTGATTGTGATAGAAGATGGATGTTTGTGGGAATTTCATTAAGGATTGTGAAAAGTATAATGTATATTGGAACAATGTAAAATATGAAGTGAAATCATAAACATTCTTATTAATTTTTAATAAAATAATTATAGATTAATAGTGTTAAGGTAAATATATATAAATTATAAAATGATGTTTGTGGGAATTTCGTTAAGGATTGTGAAAAGTATAATGTATATTGGAACAATGTAAAATATGAAGTGAAATCATAAACATTCTTATTAATTTTTAATAAAATAATTATAGTTTAATAGTGTTAAGGTAAAATATATATAAATTATAAGGATTTTTACAATTTTAAAGTATATTAATTTACTTATCTAAAAATGATTATAGTAAAATCTAGGAATAAATTTTTATATATTTTTTGGTTTCTTAAATAGAATTTGTTCAATTTTTAAGAATAATGATGATCTTTCAAAATAAGTGTTTGGTTAGAATCAATTATAAATATTTCAAATCAAGATCAAGTTGTTGGTGTCAACCACACAAGATCTTTTGATTTAGAGTAACATGAATAATGATTTATGACTTCGACTATGAAATGGCCCTATGGCTTGGCACAAACATGCCCAAATATAACTTCAAATTGAAATTACTACAGGTACATCTTATGAATGAGACCCAAATTTCTCATGAATTATATTAATTAAAGTACTTTACAATCATAAGAAAGCTAGAACCAAATTTAGTATAGGTCTCGATAAGTCATAAAATGTTCAACAATCTTATGTCATTTACACATAGCTTAGTTAGTCCTTGTGGAGAGGGGTGATGAAAACGTCTATGAACAAGTGCAAAAGAATGGCATAAGAAGAACAAAATATAAAGCACAAACTTTATCTCTCAATACAAAGAAACAAACCTACAAAATAAAGGAAAACAAAGAAAAGAACACAATATTTTTGGTTCACATCATTTTTTTGTTGAGCCAATGATGCTCTTGCATCAGACACCCTAGGTAAAAAAAATTGTGACCCCAATGCTCACAAATAAGGATTGAGTGGCAAAGTCATTCTTTCAGTTGATGCTTCCACCAGGTGATCCCACAATATTGGTTTACAATTTTTTGCATGGGGTCATTTTTTTCAACTTTTCCTTCCTCACTAGAATTGTAAACCATTTTTGTGGGTTTACCCCACTGCGATATACCTTCAACACTTGTACATGCTTAATGAAAAATGTGATCCTTCCTTTGCCTCTACTAGCTTTAAAGTGCTAAGTTGGGTCTTGTCCCATTCTTCTTTTCCAAATCTTGCATAAATTTGACTTCTCCACCTTTCTTGTGAACTAAAATGTTTCATGCTTTGTCCACCTCCTCAATTATTGTCTTTGAGTTCTATGCTACTATAACATTTATCACATTAGTCTTTCCTATATAGGCACTTTGTTTCCTTAATGTATGAAAGCTAATTTCTCTCTCCCTTGATATTATTTCACTTTTCCCAACTATTTATAATATCACATGTTTCCTACTTTTAGTACACAATAGCTAAAGGCCCACTACTTGTTTCACAACTCTAACTTCTCAAACTATTTGCACAACATAAATTCACTACTAGAGCCTCCTAATAATACTCCTTATTATCTCTATCACATTTGAGTTCCCATGCTTTTCCTTCAACAAATTGTCTCTTTAGCCTCAAAGCTAATTCCTTCTTCAACATCTTATCCTCAACACCCTTTATTGATGGTATGCCTTTTATAGCATCACTTCTCATCAATTCTTTGGTCTTATTGTGCTCCCACATCTTTCATACTTAGGACTTCACACCTTTAATTGATACTTTTATAAAACCTTCCATTGTGAATATGTTTTTGATATACAAATTTTATTTGAAACTATTGGAATGTGTTCTACTTTTCTAACACCCTACTTCATATGGCTAGCATTTTGGGAAACACTTGATACCACTTGTCATTGCACAATTTTCTTTTAACTCTTAAATAAGGCATAAAGTACTTTTCTCCTTTCCTCCCACAAGTCTTCTATGGCACAAGTTTTGGATGTCACTTCCCTAACATAAATTTTTGTGCCACTATCTTTCTTAGCACATCCTTTACCTAACTCAAACCTTTGACATTGATTAAATTCATTCACTTTATGAATCTTCTAATTGCACTTCCTTTGATTTAAAGGATACTTTGCCCCATTGTGTTTTCTAATTTGATTACAAATTCTTATCACAATATCTTTCATGGTCTTGCATTCTCCTTTGTGGTACCTTCAATAATTGTAGGCTTTGCTTACCTTTTCTCTTGATCATTTAGGATCTACTTTTAAACCATCATCACTAAGGCTACACTTTGTAATATTCTTTTTAAATCATCATCATCATCATTGAGGTTCTACCTTGGAGTAAGTGCAAGAAGTTGGGTCCATGAAGAGGGGAAGTTTCGGTCAAAAAAATATCGACAAGAATGGGAACTCGAGCCTTAGATCAAGATCTTGTTCGTAAATGGGTACCCATTCTTAAAAAAATGAAATCCCAACCTACTTTTTGATTTGGTTTTAAGCTTGGAAAAGGCTTGGTAACCCAACCCTTAGCCTTGGACCTACAACTAAAAGACTAAGGCAATGTCAAGAGAAATATTTGACTTTGGTAATATAGTTGACAAGTTTTTTTAGCATTGGTTTATGAAATTAAAACCCAAATCATGATGTCTAGTTCTCAAATATGTATTTTTTTTATAATTGGATTATGTTTTCTATTTTTCAATTAATTTATAAGGAAAATGGTCCATAAACTTGAAATGCCATGCTTTTTTTTTTTTAATAACTTTTAATTTGTTAATTTTTTTATAAAAATAAATTATATGCCATCAATCTACAAATAATTCTCTACACAATGATTTGTTTTAAATTATTTTTTTAGATCAAATTATGGTGTCTTACATGAGGGTTTTCAAAAATAGCAATTAAGGCCAATAAAAAATAAAAATAAAAATATATTTAAAAAATATATAAAAAATATTCTCATCAATCTTCAATTTGTCACACATCTTTCCCCGAAAGAAATTAGAAAAATACTTTTATTTAGGTCAAATTATGGTGTTTATACACGTGCATGGTATGGTTAAAAAAAATAAAATTAAAAAGTGGTTTTTATACATGTCTATTAAAAATTAATTTGTATCATTTAGGTATTAGAATAAATTACATATTTGGAAACTAGACTCAAAATTTACTAAATTTCATATTATTGACATTTTCAAAGTCTACCATGAGTCTCTCCACAAGAAGTTACAAAACATGATACCATTAAGTTCATCACTTATCTCCTTGCTAAATATTTCTTAAAAAGTTATGGTCAATGCCCTAACATTTTGTATCTACCAACTCTTGCCTTCCATTGTGTATCTTGAGAAAAAAAGTTTCATCAAGAGTCAATACATTCTAAACAATGTCATTGTCATTCAACAAGGCATGAAATTGGCCAAAGTCTCCCAACAACACATCTTGTTCCTCAAGTTGGATTTTAAAAAGATCTTTTGTCCTTATCAAGTAGACCTTCATTCTTGTTATAAATAAAGCTATGGAGTTTAAATATTTCCTTTTGGTGGTTGTTCAAACCCTTTTCTATTATTCTTTAGCTTTCCTTTCTATTATTGGCAATAATTTCTATAGTTTTAGGCTTTTAAGACCCATTTTGTAGAGATATTTGTTTGCTTGGTCCCTCTATGTGCTTTCTTCAAAAGATTTTGGCTATCTTTTGGCCAATAAGGATTCATGGAGGATAGTTAAGGTTGTTTCTCTTCCGCTCACTTATTATCGTATTTCTTGGAATTTTGTGGATGATTATTTTATCACTTGTTGAAAACTGAGAGTCTTTTCAAGAAGCCATGTCTTTCTTGGACTTTTTTACAAAACATCTAGCTATAGCCTCCAATGGAGTAAGATGCAATGCTATGGACACAATCCCCTTCTATTGCTCAAGTATTCAAAGGATTATAGTTGAAAGTGGCTTGACAAGGGGAGATATTCAAATTTTCCTTTGATAGGAATCCCATTGCTCTTTGGCAGCACGTCATGTAAAGAGTTGTAAAGATAATTTCTTTCTAGGTTACCCACCCTCTATACTCATGTTTACTATTCTACTTATTATGTCCTATCTTAGCTTGTTTGGGCTTACCAAACTTTTTTAGAATTTTATGTGGGCTAGCATGCCAAGTAAACAAGAAGCTTTCATAGGGTGGTGTGAGACATTTGTTGCCTTCCTCAAGATAAAAGAGGCATGAGAATCATTGAAGACATAAAATTAGACTATATTCCAAGATGGCTTTCTATGCCTTTAAGGGCTCTTAAATCTAGCAAATTCTCCACTATAAGGATTACATTACCTTTGGGTTGTCATATAATAAGGAACTTGCTTTCACATTCTTCTTATCACAAATGCCCTTATCAAGATTAAGAGCTTCTTTATAACTTACAACATTTAAAAGGCCTTTAAGATGACAAAACCCTTTCTTAAATAGTTTGGTGATGATTCTAAAACTAATTTATATATTTTTTAATTAAATATAAAATTAGACTAATATCTCCATAACACTCATTTAAAAAAACTTTTTATATAGAAACATTATCATTCTTTATAAAGAAAAATGAGTCTTTTTTAAAGAATACATGTTATCAATTCATCTAAGCTTTATTCTCTCAAGATATAGTCTTCCAAATTAGTAAGACATGATATCATTGATTAAAATGATTAATTGTTGAGCAATATTCATGACCACTATAGATGCTTACAAGCCCTCGACATTAGTATCCATCAAGTCCAAAATATTTTTTCTCTTTGACAAAGAACATAACATTTAATATTTTTGAAGAAACAAGATGCCTTGTGCTCATAATTCAATGCCTTTAGAGAGGCCCATGCTATATAATTTTCAAAAGAAACCTCAATTTTTTTTACTTGACCAATATCTTAAAAGGCACTTCTCTTAAAAGACCCACGTCATTTGTGGAAATGTAAACCAAAAGCAACATTTGAGTATAGACATATAGATGTGGATAACATGTTCCACAATTTCACTTGTCCACCAATTATCAACTAAAATAGACCACTTTAACCTCTTTATTTAATAACTTCTTATGACAATAAATTAGAGGATTTAAACATTTAATAATGTCATTTTTGTAATTATAATGTTAAGTGTGTTAATTACTATTTTATTTGGTAGGGGTATTTATTTTATTAAATTTATTGGAAGCATGATCTCAACCTCATCTTTAAAGATGTCAAAGTCTTTATAGTTAACATTACTTATCCCTAATAGGCTCTTTGCAAGCCATTCAAGGACTCCTTAACCAACCGTCTCTTTCATTTCTCATACATCCATATTTGATTATATGTTCAATTTTATCATTGAATTTTATTACTACAAATTTATAACAGTGATGATAAGTCTAAAGTATTGTTTCTTTAAACTACTCTAAAATCTATTATTTTAATCAACAATTATTTATGATTAATGTATTACATATATTTATACTATTTTTAATATATATAATTTATTTGTTTCTAAAAAAATGATAATTATATTTTAAAATGAAAAATAAATAAAATTGAGAAAAATAAAATATTAGCATATTTATAGATAAAAACATGATAAATATGAAAAAGGGTATCAATTTTAGATATATTAATTTAACTTTTTGAAGTATCAAATGAAGTGCTTGAATCAAAAGCAATGGAGTGTAATAAATTTATTATGAAAATAAATTATAATAAATATTTTTTTGGGGGTTATATATAATAAAATTGTGTTTGTTTTAAATAGTTATTTTGATGAGTATTTAGTTTTAAAATAAATTTTATGGGATTTGTTTCATTGTTTCAGTTTTTCATTTTATAAATATAGGTATAATTATAAACAATTATGTGGTTGACATTTAATAATATTATATAATAAATGTATGAAAATAAAATATTTATTTATATTTTCTTTTCTTTTAAGACATTGTTTTGAAGTATTTGTTTTTCAATGTTATTTTCTTATATATAGTACATGTGGGATAGTTTTAAGTCTTATAATTACATGATTTATGAGAAGTTGGTTATTCTTGTCTAGGAGAGGAATTTTTTGTACTTATATTTGTGATGGAGGTATTTGAAAAGAATTTGGTGTCTTTGTCACTAATCCTAATCTAGTTAATTATAGCTCATACTTAATCTTCTTTACATTTATGCACTTTAAATTGACGATCTACAAGTCATTGCCTATTGAATAGCCTCATCAGTGGAGGAGAAGGCCAACAAAGATTGACCTTTTTTGTAAATGATCATGTAAGGTCCTTTCCATTCTCATTCATTTATAAGTAACCAATATTTTAGCCATATGATTTGAGAAAGGTGGAGCAATGAATAATAGGGTGTTTCCATTAGTTAATCCATCCTCCAATGGTAGTGAGTCTTGGTTTCATCTTTGAAATACTAATTGGGCAGGTAACACAAACTTATTGCTAAGTGGCAACTCTTGCACACAAATACCAAATTGAATACTCAATTCTTACATAAAGGATAAATGTCTAATCAAGTCCAAGAAATGGAGAATAGTGCCAAATATACACTTTCCACCTTTGTAATTTGGGTCGCAATGACCTCCATCCATATCTTCACCTTGAATAATTGCCTCTAGTGAGGTGCATAAAGTCAAAACAAGTAGGGGTGCTAAGTGAGGTGCTAAAGGTAGTGATAAATAAGAGTAAAAAGTTAGAATAACATAGATGGAAGAATGTGAAATTTTGAAACATGTGATTGATGCGCGTAAAGTTGAAGCACAATAGGATGTGTAGAAACCCAAAACACACTAGCATGACTTTTGGATCTATTGCTATTCTGATAATTTAATTTTAAGAATAATGATAAATTATTTGTGATTGTTATATATTAAGAAGAATATAAAAATTGTGATTTTTTTTGTCAGAAAAATTTGAAAGATTATTTTAAATTTTTTTAATTATAATATTAGGGTTCTATTAAGGGGCACCATCCTTGCAAATAAAACACATGCTATACCAAGAATGAAAGACTTATGTAAAACCCATGCAAGGTTGACAAACATAGATAACTCAAAAGAAACAAACATATAGTAAAGATAAATCAAACTACTACACCAGAACCACTCAAAATAGTCTAAATTAATCAATACCAAAATACTAACATGGGGAAATGATGAAATTAACTACCAAGCCATTTGGAGCAAGATAAACATACAAGACAATAAAAACCAAAACATTAAACTTGAAGCATTTATAGCTTAGACACACCCCATTGAGAAACCTTTGTGCCTCCAAGAACACACCTCCATCAATTATAAGCTTTATTGGTAATCCCATTACTTGATACCGACACCATTGATACCTTTATTGGGTACGTTGAAGCATATTCTTCTAAACTAGATGGAAGAATCCCATTAATAAGCTCACCCTTCATCAATAAGATAATTTATCCTTCTTAAATACAAGCAAGTTGTAGTTGCTTATCACATCTAGTAACCCTTTGTGGAGTGAGACCACCATATGTTTAATGTTTGACTATAAATTATCTTGGAACAAATCCATTGATATGTCAACATCCCTACACAATGCATTGAAATAGGGACACCTAACCAATATAGAATCTTCCATGTGCATGCCGTCAATCACATCCATATTCTTAACCACACTAAAAAATACAAGCTCTTTGACGCAACACGAAACTTCCACACTACCTATGTAACAAAAACTAACTTATCATGGAAATCAACTAAAATGGAAGCCCTAGACCTAATAATCCTAGTATTTGTAATACAATATGGGCATAGAACCACCTTTAAAAATTTAATGATGGCACATTGAGACAACCCCTTTTCAATAGGGATCTTGCAAGACTCCAACACCCTTGCTAGCCATTAAGCAAACCCATATCTAGCAAAAAGAAGCAAGGTAAATTTAACTTCATTGATCAATTGACACCTACCTCCACACCAAATTACCATGAAAAGCTAATGAGATGGTCCCAACACTCTACAAAAACCTTCAAAATAAGGTGCCACATTAGATATGGGATATGGGTAATACCTCAAACACAAACTAAATGTGAAAGTAAATATAAATTATTAATTACTAAAACATTTTGAAAATATAACAATTTAAAATATTCATATAATTTATTTTTAATAATTAAAATTTCATAAAATTTAGAAAAAAAAATTTAAGAATTGAAAGAAGATATACTTTCGAATAAAATATTAATCTTTGAAATGATTTTTTTAAAAATAAGTAAAATTAATTTTTAAATAAAAATTAAATATTTTAATATACACTATTGAAAATATAAGGACTCTTTCAACATTATTGTTTCGGTTTTCTATTTGTTGGTTTTTAATTGTTTTTTAGTTTAAAGTTACGATTTGAAGGTTATTTGTTTTGGAAAAAATCAATTTCACTTTTCCAAATGGAAAATATGAATTTGCTGTGATATTTTTTTTTTAATTTTTTATTGAAGAAGACTATTATTAATAAAAAATAATAATAATACAAGTTACATCAAAATAACAGCACAATTGCTGTTAAAACCAGCAGACCAACAGATTGGCTGAGCAACAACAACAATTACATCAGATAGCAGATAACATTCATTAAAATCCAAAAGTTACAAAATTTTACTTAAATATTGATCGTTTGAATTTGTGGGCAAGGCTTGGAAGGGTTTGGCAATGCGCAGAGGAAGAAGGATCTATGAACCACTGATGGATCCAAATGCAATTTATAACGGAACAATCTACAAAAATGCACAGGTTTTGCGGTGTGTACTGATCTAAAAATCTTAAAAAAACGATCTGGTGGATTGCTTAAACTGTAAGATTTTTGTGTTGAAAAAATTAGTTTGTTGTGTGTTTGAAAAAAGTTAAAATTAACCTAGTGAGTGCTAGCTAATCCGGTAGAAATTCGCGTGGAAGAAGGTTTTGTTTGAGGTGTTTGAGTGTCCACGAATCGGAATGCTTTTTGTCAGGATTTGAACTAAGAGCGACTCAAAATTTGCTGTAAGGAGGAACGGATTGTAATAAAAGCTTTTATTCCAATAAATAATACTAATAAAAAAAAATTGCTGTAAGCAGGAACGGATTGTGCAAAAATGCTTAAGTAGATTAATCTGCATGGTTTTGGCTTAGTTTGAGCTCACAACGACTCTTAATTTCAGGTTAGAACGAGTCGAATTTCAGATTGAGTGTTTTAACCTTTTTCCTTCAATTTTCAAAAGCCTTAGGAGCTCGAAACCAGATGAAAACCCTCAGCACCGACAAGTTGTCCATATTTTTACTGTTTCAACAGCTCAGAAATGTTCTTCGGAACTAATCAACTGGAAATTTTTCTCAACAAGCACGTCTCTTAGAATTTACACCAGTTTCGGCTTGTCTTTAATCATAAGCGAACAAATTGAGCCCTTCGACACGATCCTTTACCATTTACAGGAAATATTGAGTTGTTTTAGATTAAATTCGCGCCAAATACTGCATATTCTTCTATTAAAACCCCTTCCCACGAACCTCTACTGTTTTTCAGCGAATTTTGAGTCATTCTTAACTCCAATTAGAGGAAAAATGTACATTCTTCTGTATTAAGCCTCTTCCCGCAATCCTCTTAACGTTTTTCAGCGAATTTCGAATAGTTCTTAGCTCAAATTCGAGCCTAGAAACATGCACATCCTTAAATGTAAGCTCTTTTGCACAGTCCTTTACCGTTTACAGTGAATTGCCAATGTTTTAGCTCAAACTCTAGCCCAAACAAAGCATATTCGTTTTCTCAAGCTTATATGTAGATTACTTAACCGTTTTCAGCAAATTTTGAGTCGTTGTTAGCGCAAATTCGACATATAACAGGCATATTCTTCAATCGAAACATATTTGCAGAGACCTTTACCGTTTACCGCAATTTTCCATTCCTAATCTGAAATTCGAGCTAAATACAGCAGATTTATTTGTTTCAGAAGAACAGCTCAGAGCTATTGGAACAGATGGGAAAATTGTCGGTGCTGAGGGTTTATGCTGGTTTTGAGCTTCTAAGGCTTTTGAAAATTGAAGGAAAACAGGTGAAAATGCTCAATCTGAGATTATTCAGCACGGTATTGGAAAAGTCAGCTATTTTGCTATTTCTGGATAATTTCTCGACCAAAATTAGATCAAAATGTCCTCTAAATACCGTTTAATCTAGCAGAAGTTGAAGATAGAGAGTTGTCTTTACCAGATTCAATGAAGCTGTACCTGGTCTATACGTTGAGAGATATTATAACAGATTTCTTTGACATTCAAAAAGTCCTGAAAATGTTTTTCTTCTCATAGTTGGAGGAGTCAATGGCAGAAAATTTCGCCATTTTAGGAAGCGGAGCTCGTCACGGAAACAAAGGAAAAACTTTGGCAGATTCGCTGGAACTTTCGACAAGGCTTTGGAAAATTTAAGAATAATGTTTGGTAAATTCGTCGAATTCTTCGAACAAACTTTTGGAGGCTCTATTAGGTAAACGAGTTTGGTAGATTCCCCAGAACTTTCAATCAAGGTGTTAGTTGTTAAAAAAAAATTTGTCAAAGCTTTTTTCTGAAGGCTACCAAATACTGTGGACAAATGGTTATGGAGCAGTAAAATATCAGTTTTTTCTTGTTACCGTAACGGAAGGCTTGATCAGGTACATTAGTAGAACAGTGCTTTCATTGACAGGGATATTTTTTGTCTAAACTTTTCAGTTGGAGTGATGTAAACGGCATGGCAGAACAGATGTGAGCATTGTCCAATGGCTGTGTACTAAACCCAAAACTCACCTTAATTTTTTTTTAAAAAAAGGCCCTCAGAATTCATCTTGAAGCTTAAGTAAAGCAAATATGAAAACGAAATGAAAGAGGATGTCTATAAATAAATGTTTTTCTCGATTAAATCCACGAGATTCAACCGTTTGGGGGACCCCAAAGATCAGGACTATTATCTATCATCAAGGAAATTTTTTATTATTAAGTATATAGAAAACGTTTCTCCAGTAAACGGGCGCTCGCCTTAAAAGGAATCCTTCGCATCTTCCCTCTTTCGGTGGAGTGTCTAAATACCCTTTGCCGAAATTTGCCGGTGTCGGATGACCAACCCATGGTTCAGAGTATGATAATGATATATCAGTAGCCCGGACCGAAAGATCCTTAACAGCCAATGGATCTCTTTTTATTATATCTCTGAGATCCGATCGTTTACAGGGAGACGCGGTGCAAATCCATTAATCATCATGAAATCAGCGAGTAATCTGCAAGTTAAGCGAAACATTACAGTTCAAAAAACCCAAATAAATTGTTAAAAAACTATTTTTTTTGCTTCAGATCAGTAAGGTGAAACGTCACTAACCCAAAAGAAATCTTATAGGTTTAAGTAAAAAATGATCTCCATTAATTAAATCTTTTCTCTTCGGTTTCGTTTCTTTCCTCTCTTCAACCGCTCAAACATGAAATAATATCCCAAAAAAATCAATTCCAAGATAAATCTAATTAATCTAAATCACACATCTATTTTACACATTACTTTATAACTTAAAACTTCTTTCCTACATCTAAGCTTTGTGTGAACTCCCAGTCTAATTAATGTCTGCCCTCAAAATAGGTCCTTAAGTTGTGTCCACCAAAATACTACTAGGAAAAAAAAGGCACCATCACCATCCTCCAGACCTCTAGGCCCACGGCATTTGATGTTAGAATTTTAAATGCGGTTCTCGGCAGAGGTCTCTGTTCCCCACGTGCATTGCGGTGCCCCGCCTCCATAATTTGGTAACAGGCTTAGAATTCGTATATTTTAGATTTGCCATGCCTTTGGGTTTTGTTCGTTATTAATAAATTATTTAGACATATATTTTACATTTACCCTGCCTGTGGGTTCGTTTGTTATTGATAAATTAAATAGAAATTGGGTTTTGTTTGGTTTTGGTTTTTGATCATATTGAAAGCTCATAAATGCACTGTAGAGCCTTGGGCCCGCCTGAGAGCTTAGACCCACAACAGAACCCCACACACCCACCTCGATTTTACTGCTAGAAAAACCGGGATCCGGGTTGCTCCCATCTCGGGACGAATTTGCAGCGGGATTCCCGTTTACGGAACACTGTTCAAAGCATCCCTTGGCCATTACTATTAAAAGTTTTACTGTTCATCTTAGCAGTAAAACTGGGTCAGTCCAAAGTGAGGCCCAGTTAGGCCAATCCCTTGTTTGGTCAGAAATCTGCAGCCTGGACACATTATAGTCCCGTGAATGTCTTTTATTTCTCGTTTAACAAAGAAAAGGATTATTTACCCACATCCTCGTTCGCAACATACAAGTCTCATATTATTATTCCCTTTGGTTTTGTTTCTTTGCTCCTTTCTCATGTGCGTCGCATCCTTTACATTTGGGCTACTCTTCTTTGCTTTTCCTTTGGCATCGTATCTTAACTGGGCTTCAATTGCACTCTACCTTTATTCAAACGGCTTTTCAGGGTTCCTGTATTTCTGTCTGTGTGCTCCTGTTCCCAGTGCTAGGCGCCACCTGGATCTTAGTTTTAGCAGGTGAAAATTCATTGCATTGGTGTCTGCCATTGCCGCCCGTAATGCTGGTTCGGGCAGTTGCTGTTGTCATGCACGCTTGATTTGGGAATGACCAACTTGTCAGGTCCCTGATCCAAATGATTTTATTTTCCTTTTTACGGTTTAACTTTGTTCTGTATAATTTTTGAAGATACGACCAAGTTTGGAGATTTGGGTGTTACAGAGATGCATATTTAATGCCTTTTTGACGTCTTGGGTAGATGCCTTATGCCGTTAAGGATTTGCGTAGGTAGATTTCAGACACTATTTGTAGATTTGGGCATTTTGGGAATATATTTGATGCCAATTTCTTCTGTTCCTGATGCCATAGATATGTTTTTCTCCGGTCTGTTCAAAGTTTATATTTTACGGTCCCATTGACCTAAGTATAATTTCGTTATGTCTTTATGAATGCAGGTTCGACAACATTGGAAACCTTAAGATCATTCGAAATTGAATTGCAGAAGGCCTGATGAGGGTTTGACAGGATAAAGATAATGATCTGTGATGTGAGGGGCAGGTAGTTATGCGGTCAGGAGGGGCATGGTTTGACAATTGATCATGGTAGCGGCATATTCCGCTGCGGCTTCTGAGGTTCACCAGCAACATCAGCAACATAAATTGGAGGAGAATGGGCGAGCCCCATTAGCCTTGTCCGAGAAAAATAATGGAATTCCTCGCAAGCCCAAAAACAGGGAAGTGACATCCCGGTATAAGACCGCCACAACTTCCTACTCTGCGGTTCCCCCAGTTTCTTCCAGAAGATGCCCATCTCCCTTACCCACGTTAGGTCGGAATATTACAACACCAGAAGCTACTTCTTCTATAAAAAGAGCGCAGTCAGCTGAGAGAAGACGGCCATCTCCATTACCCACTTCAGACTCTAGAGCAGCCAATGGACTTGTTGAAGCAGCCAAGCGCACACAAGGGCGGGGACCAGAGGGTCTCCTCTGGCCTTCAACTCGAAGTTTATCAGTATCCATGCAAAGGGATTCGATCTCTACGAGGGATCATACACTAAAGCCTGCTGCAAATGTTGTGCAGAAAACAGGGGATTACAAAGAAAGGGGACTCCTGAGAGGAAGGGGACTCCAGAGAGGAAGGGGACTCCTGAGAGGAAGAGAACTCCCCGCAGACCCAGCAGGGAAACTGAAAATGCTAGGCCTGTGGATAATTCACATTCAAAACCAGATCAGCAGCGCTGGCCAGGGAAAAGCAGTATAAAGGCGATAAATGCCATGACTAGGAGTGTAGATCTTACAGATAGAACAAGCAGGGCTTCTTCTCTTCTAGTCCAGGGTCATTCTACATTGGGTACAACAAGAACTCCCAGGTCTGCTGCTGTAAATAGGGCTTTTCAGCGGTCCATTAATGAGGGTCCTGTTGAGAGTGTGGCATCTACAGCTTCCAGGCGGGTTTCTTTCGATGGAAGACTGAGGAGTCCATCAAAAAGAGTTGATCACCGACTCACAGAGACTGCCGATTCGGGTAAATCAGATGAATCTAATCAGACTGTACAACCATTTCAAGAAGTGGAACTATCACCTTCTTCTGCTTGCACTTCTACTACAATGACACCATGTGACATTGCCTCTGATGACACTGAGAGTGTGTCCTCTGGTGGCAATTCTGTGGTTCAAGAAGCTGTTGGTTCTAATCATAGAAGTGGTTCTGGGAGCAATGTCAGCACAAGAAGAGGTACTACTGTGCCTGCTCGGTTTTGGCAGGAGACTAATAATAGATTACATCGATCATCAGGGCTGCGCTCGTCGTTGCCAGATTCCGATTTAACATCTGGGTTCCTGAAGTCAGCAGCACGCTTAAAAGTTATACCATCAACTGGTTCGGTTATGAGTGGACCAGAAAGGGCAATGGCATCCCCACGGTTTGCAAATCGACCACAGGTGTCATCACCATTTGCTGGAGCACAGCATCCCGTCTCTCCAGGTAAGATGATATATTCGACATATTCTCCTGCTATGATGCAGCTAGAAGCTGCAAGATACTAGAATTGAAACAACCTGAGGAACAATTCAATTCTTCAGAGACGGAATATTTTTTAAATGCTCCTTTATTAATTGGATAATACATTGTTCTGTTAAACCACATAATAACATTTCAACCTCACTATATAGAAATCAACCTTGGCTAACATTACTCTTCCTATCTCCATCACTCTGCTCATTCCTACTCACTTTGAAATGCACATTGACAGGTTTCTTCTCCCGAAGAGATTCACATGCTACCCAACAACTCTTCCTTAGTATCACCCAACCAGCCACCTTTTTCGTTGATGCTATTTTATGTCATTGACTCTACTCGAGTTCTTATGTTTTGTTGGCTGTCTGATATATTTGTCTTTATGCCTTTTCTTGTTGATCTCGATGGTTATTTCCAGATCATGTTCAGCTTGGCCTCGAGTTTTCACTTCTCAGACTTTGATTATATTGCTAGTGTCTTCCACTTCATCATCTTTAACTTTTTGACGTCTGATAACTTTAGTTACCTGATAATTAATGAGCTTCTTCCCTACTTATAATGAAAACTTGTTTTTATTGTTTTGCACACTCTCATTTTTCTTTATTACCATCTAGTTCTAATAAAGTTTGTTTCAAGGTATTTTATCTCTCTGTGTTATAGCATTCTTTTTCATTTTCCAATCACAGGGTCAGTCTTTTTGCTTTCCTTCACATTCTCCTCCTCTATTGTAAGTGGTCCGTCCCTCTTTGCTATTTGATATTGTTGCCAAATGATTGTTCATTCTCACTGAACTTGTCATTTATATTCTTCATCATTTGTTCCATTTTTGGATATTCTGCTTCTCCGAATTAATCATCTTCTGTTTCAAGTTTTTTCTAATTTTTGAATTCTTTGGGAAAGTGGTGGCTGCAAATTTTACACATTGTAGAGCCGCCATCTTTATCCTACTGTTCCAATAACATCCTGGCTTACATTCTCTCAATACTCAGCCAGAAAAAACAAACAGGGATGTACTTGTCAGATGGCGACATACCCCATAAAGCAAAATGCCCATGGATTCCCTGCTAGATTGTCCTAGGGGTGATAGGGTGTCCTTGGATGCCATATTTTTGAAACAATAAAACAGTTAAAAACATCTTCCAGGAGGAAGCACATGTCTGCAAATATTGTAAAAGAAAAGCGGGCCAATGAAGTATTTTTTCTCATATATATGGGCCAACCAAGTTTCGGTGTCAATTTTGCTGAGTCACTCCCCAATTTGCTCAGTGAGCCGACTTGACTTAGCTAAATCCAAATTTTCAAATTTGACAAATATGAGGAGAATAATATTGCTATGGTCATCTTTAAGATCCTGATGCAACTGGAGATGGAGAAACTGTTGCAGTAATCTCAGTTCACTTACACCTATCATTTCCCTTTGCAGCACATAAAGGAGTTTGGCCACTATAGTATTCGAGACCATAAGTTTCTTTTCTCATGCACTTACTGTTTTCACTAAATATTAAAAACTAAAAAGTAAAAACTGAAGGCCCAATGTTAAAGATGTATGCAAAGTTGCAAAGTAGGTCGATTTCATAAACTATTAATATAAATTTTACCATAAAAAATCTTTAAACCTAACCCTTAAAAGGTGGTGGACATTCTAAATATTATTGTTTTCACTAAATAGGAAAAACTAAAACCTGAATGCACGATGTTAAAGATGTATGCAAGGTTGCAAAGTTTTTAATCATCACTATGCCATGTAGGTCAATTTTATAAACTATTAATATCAATTTTACCATTAAAAACAGAACCCTTCAAAGGTGGCGGACATTCTAAATATTGCCTTTATTTTGTACATTTATCTGGTATTTGGTTGACATTATTAAATCAAATTTCCTTACTTAAGAAAGCTTCCATGTCTTCAGGCATGATAGAAAACCCTGGACAAAAACTGTAGTTCTCTTTCATAAATGTTTAGTTGGTAAAACAAATTGGAAAGGGCACGGAATCATTCTAATTACAGACAAAAGTAAAACAACATGAAATTTAAGGAATTATTCCCTCTAATTTGATAATCAGAGACAGACTGTATATTTCTTTTATGAATGTTTAGTTTGCATCTACGAGAACTCTTTAACTTTTTAATAGCTGCAGCCTCCTCTCCACCTCTCCTGTTATCTTCAAAATCTGTGAAAATATTTGCCATCCCCAAAACCATGCATGCCCCCTGTCCCCCCGTCCCTGGAACTTGGAGAAACACTGCTTTACTCTCTTGAATTATGCTTCCATCTCAACATTCCAATGATTCAAGTCTTAAATCCCTGAGTATTTGAAATTTTAGTTACCAGGAAACTCCATTATAGGAATGTGGATTACATCTCCATCTCTGTTTAGTTTTCCAATTTGATTTGCAGGGACTTGATTCTCATGCTATCTTGCTTCAAGAACCTCTAATCTTTTGAACTAATCCTCACCCGAAATTCTAAAATTTTCAGGCATTCCTTATACTGAATTTTCCTTGGTTTGATTAAGCTTCTGTCTGAGCCTTTATTTATGTCTTACATATCAATAGTTCACTTGCTTTGAACTGTTCTGCTGAGGACTAAAGTCTGTTTCTAGTTCAACCCAGAATGCAAAAACCGATAAATTTTCAAAATCATGTTAAACAGATCTGCATTTTATTCTAATTATCTAATTCCTACAAAAATAACACTGGAAACTAAACCTATCAAGACAACTTCTGATTTAATTTGACGCTAGAATCTATATACAGATATAATAGAAAACAAATTAAAATTAATAAATGACTGCTAAAACTTTATCTTTGATTTTCAGTAGATCTGAAACTGAATTCTATGACTGAAAAATAAATAAAAAAGCTTCTCTGCAAATTGTACTTATGCCCTCTCAATTTATAGATCCGAGAAAGGGCATACATAGGAGTTATCAACAGTCAGACTAAACTTCTAAATCTGCACGAACATATGAGTTAGTGTGCTCAAGAGACAGTTCAGCTTCTCTTGGACTGTGTGCCCTATTTCATAGTTCAACTGAAACAAAGGAAAACTAAACTGAATATTTGACTTTAGTAAAACTCAGGGCTCAAAATAGAACTGAATCTTATCCTCAGGCTCCTAAATTAAGACTTGAACCTCAGTCTTAGTTAACTCCAGCGTCTGAAGAAGACTAATTGCTGCACTCCAAGAAGACTGACCTAGTTAACTGCAGCCAGAGCATAGGAGACTTTGCACAGGACTTAAACTACACTCTTTATTTAAAAGATATCTAAAGCTGGCGCCTAACTAGAGCTGCTGAGAAACTGATTCAAGATACATATTCTAACACTCCCTCTTATCAAGGAAAGTAGTATCCATCACACCAATTCGTTCTCTGACTATCCCAAATTTTCCTTTAGAAAGAGGCTTAGTCAAGATATCAGTGGCTGGTTGATCTGTTGGAAATTTGGAATGTATTAAAGAACCACTGCCCCCTTTTGAACCTTGTCTTTGATGAAGTGGTATCTGATCTCAATATGCTTGGAGTGATTAGGAAATACTGGCTTTTCAGAGTCTTATACAACTATGATTGTCATGGTAAATCATGGTAGTGGCCAAAGTATGATCCGTCAGCTCTGCTAGTAACTTGCAAAGCTAGATGGCTTCACAACTAGCAGAACTGGCTGCCATATGTTTTGCTTTTGTTGAATTGAGTGCTACAGAAGTCTATTTACAAGGAAACCATTCCTGAAGCTAATTTGAAGCAACACTCTGAAGTGCATTTTCTATCACTAATACTACCTGCCCAATCCAAATCTGAAAAACCATATAGCATCAAGTCTTCATCAACATCATAGCTCAGTCCAAAATGCATTGTGTCCTTCAAATACCAAAGGATGTGTTTTTCAACAACCGAATGAACTTGTTTTGGCTGCACCATATATTGACTTAATTTTTGGACTGCAAAACAAATGTCAGGCCTGGTATTTATCAAGTATATGAAAGAACCTATCAATTGTCTATATACAAATGAATCCATCAAATCTGAATGAGAATCAACAAATGATGTCAAATTTGCTACCATAGGAGGAGTCATGGGCTTGCAGTCCATCATCTAAAATCTCTTTAGAATCTCAACTGCATACTTTATTTGTCCAAGGAAACTTCATCTGAATTTTGTCATACTTCTAGTCCCAGGAAGTAGTGCATCAAACCAATTTTTTTCATATCAAATTGTTTTGCCAACTTTGTTTTGCACTGTTCTATGAGTTTCTTTGAACTTCTTGGAAGTATTAAATCATCTATGTACAAGACCAAAACAAGCAATTTAGAATGATCAGTCAAATAGTAGATATTGGAATTTGCATTTCTCTTAGTCAAGGAAACTCGGGGATGCACCCCCAACATTGTTTAGGGTGTCCCCGTTTTTAGGATGTTTCGGGGACATGGGGACGCCTAGGGGATGTCCTCGGGCTGTGCCTAAATTGTGGAAAAATGCAAGGGGTGTCCCAGAAAATTAGAGGGGACACCTAGTCGTCCCCATAAAAAAGTAGTTTTTAAAAAAAATAAAAACCAATGCTTTAAAAATGTTAAAATTGTGAAAATAATGTGCCTCATGAAGGTTTGTGTGGTTTCAAAGGCCTTAATTTGTGCTTGGTGGCAGGGGCTTTTGTAATGTCCTCTAACCCTATTTTCCCTAGAATCTGTCTATTGATCACAAATTACAACAAATTAGGATTCATCTTACCAAATAAATATTTCTTTAATGATGTAATCTTGGATTGGAATCTTGCATTCACCACATGAACAAAATATGCAAATATGTATATATGCTTGTTAGAGTTAGACAATTGCATCACATTCGTAGATTATCAACAATGCAAACATATTAGGAATTTGGGAGAAGCCATATGCATCACATTCGTAGATTATCAACAATCCTTCCCCTTGGCGACTTGTAGCTGCTTTCCCCATCAATGTCTCAGCCCCTAAAGACACTTGCCACCTTGTGAAGTTGGGCGGGGGCCATAAGTGGGTAACTTGGCTCTCTGTGTAAGTGCCCTTTGGTTGGCTACCTACTAGCCTTGTTTACCCCAGGCCCTTCCTACAAGGTGGGTTCCAAACAGTCAAACATATCTTCTATTCTATCGTAAGAAATCATACATTAAATATTCTTTCATTATTCATGGCAATATTTATATAGATGTAAGATAATGAATGGCAGAAAATACCCCCGAGTATATATATATATATATATATATATATATATTTATATATATATATATGTTTAATAATTGTCAACCTGTTATGGTGGACTGGATGGGTTCCTTCTAATTGTTGGTCTGATCCCTCTTTTGTTTAGCCGATGTGTATCTTTTTCTCTTCTCTAAATCGATTGATTTGTTCTTAACACTTAGGAGGTATCGTTAGTGTAAATCAATCACATAAGGATATTATCCATACTTATATTAGAGCATCATAATTACTTATAAGGTTCAATAATTGCTGCAAGCATCATTATTGGACAATCGAATATAATACTTATATTCATATAAATATATATATCCATAATTATCATTAATTAATTTCTAAACTGACAATAATTATATATATATCCGTTCCACGAGTACATACATCGACACCAGTCCTACTCGGCAACCCTTATGGGGTATTTTGATTTCAAATTTTTAAATTATATATGAAATGATTTTTAATTTGAGTTTTAAATTTATAATTGTGTAGTGCCCCTCCGTATCGGCCTTCTGGATATTTGAGTAAGTGAGTTTTGGGATCTTGTTGTTTATTTGTCATTGAATTTTGTGGTAAGGGTAATAATTTGTATGATCTTGTTTAATTGGTTAATTTAATTAAAAATCAGATACAATGTAATTTAAATAAATTTGGGAAAAAAAATCAAAATAATAATTAAATAAATTAAGTTTATGAAATATAGAGCAAATAGTTATTAATTATAAATAAATTGATTTCATTGTAAAAGTAATGTATTTAATCATAATTGATAATATATTATTATGCACGAGGATAAATATTTAAATAGGATAAAACAATGTGATTCTAATCTTGAAGATACGATTTAGAACTGACATAAAAACAAACGAAAATAGAAAAAGACAGAGAAAAGATAAAAGGTGCACATGCACAACTCAAAACTAGATTTGAACGGGTAACTTGCTAATTTTATGGATCTTTGTGTTTTAGAAATATATATATACATATATACAATGTTATTTATAATGATTATAATTATAATAATATTTAGTTGTTAATACTTATATTAATATTTTTATTTATTTGCATTTCAACTCTCTATACTTTAGGGTTGCGATTTCAAGGGCATGATAGCTTTGCCCCTCAACCTTGCCTTGTACCGCTACCCACGGACCTCACAAGGGGCAATCGACCTCATTGGGACGTCGCCCCCAAACCCCCACAAGGGGCGCTGCCCCTTAACCTCGTTGGGATGTTGCCCCCAAACCCCCATAGTGCCCTTCAACCCCATTGGGGGCTCCACTCCCAACTTCCACTAGTTATTGGGGTCTCTTGTCACATAGGAAACTTGAATACAATGAGGGGGTCTGGGAGTGGAGACCAAAATTGACAACTTAGACAACTATCTTTATGATTATCATAATATCATTGATCAATGATGAAGTATCATGATATCAAAGATTCAAATGTCATTATTGTTATTATAAAATATAATATTATATGATATATCAAATGTGTTTGCAATTCTATATATTCTTTAGATATTTTGCACACAAATTAAGTTTTGACATTTACTAATTTTTTCAACTCTCATGTGAACTCTCAATTTAACACAAATGTTATGTTTAAGATTCTATAATGTATAGATGAATGTTTTATCAATGTTATCATATTTTTATATTTAAAATTTTCCCTATATTTTTTATATAGCTGTCCCCTGCCACCCTTGCTGTCCCCAAAAATGGCCCGAAAATTGGGGACTCTGAAATGCATCCCCCCGTCTCCTATCTTAGAAACTTGGGGTAACATAGGTCTTAGTTAGACCCAAGCCTGAAAAATATTCATCAATCCTAGAGTACCATGCACA